>CM033121.1:17571302-17581302 GCA_019321725.1 Paulownia fortunei
CGTTATTCATCAATGCGAGAGCCGAGATATCCATTGTCGAGAGTCGTTTTTGACATTTTGAGAGACGTCCGCCCCTCCCCCCGCGCACCGTGGACGGGCGCGATGGGGGGCGGACGCTTCGTTGAGTTTTCCTTGGCGCGTGCCGCGCGGGTTCGTTAGCCCGCACGGCACGCGCTGCCGCGCGCAGGGCCGGCGGGATGGCCGCGTCAGGAGGGTTCCCCCCCTCGCCCAGCCCCGATGCGGTTAAACACGTGTTCGCGGTCTGCTTTGTAGTTCGACAATGATCCTTCGCGCAGTTTCACCTACGGAAACCTTGTTACAACTTCTCCTTCCTCTAAATGATAAGGTTCAGTGGACTTCTCGCGACGTCGCGGGCAGCGAACCGCCCACGTCGCCTCGATCCGAACACTTCACCGGACCATTCAATCGGTAGGAGCGACGGGCGGTGTGGACAAAGGGCAGGGACGTAGTCAACGCGAGCTGATGACTTGCGCTTACTAGGAATTCCTCGTTGAAGACCAACAATTGCAATGATCTATCCCCATCACCGATAAAATTTCAAAAATTTACCCAGGCCTGTCGGCCAAGGCTATAGACTCGTTTGAATACATCAGTGTAGCGTGCGTGCGGCCCAGAACATCTGAGGGCATCACAGACCTGTTATTGCCTCAAACTTCCGCGGCCTAAAAGGCCGTATCCCTCTAAGAAGCTGGCCGCGGAGGGATACCTCCGCATAGTTAGTTAGCAGGCTGAGGTCTCGTTCGTTAACGGAATTAACCAGACAAATCGCTCCACCAACTAAGAACGGCCATGCACCACCCATAGAATCAAGAAAGAGCTCTCAGTCAGTCAAAAAAAGGTTAGAGTGCGAAAATTCTCTCTAGGGAAAACCTCCCTCGCGCCTTTTACTGTTCATACGGGTTCTTCTCTGAAATTCTTCAAAGTTTCTGCAATAATCTATTTTTCTGTTTCCGATTATATATATGTTCTTCCCTGATTCGTGGGTCAGATCTTCGAGTTTGGCTGAAAACATCACTAATTTCGTCTTTAATCATGCCAAGAAGAGAGAAAAACCTGGCTTCTTCTGCTATTAAAAGAAAGGAAAATCTACTGGGCATTCAAATCGAAGGATCATCTGATGTTCCTTGCGGTGGGGCTAAAATGGGAATGATCCAGCAGGTTGGTTCACTGTGTACCAGTTGTACTTTAGGCGAAGATGATACAGACCTGGAATCACTTCATTCAATAATGGGGGCTGCTGTTCAAAGCAGGATGCAGACCAAGTGTTTGTAGAAATTCCTGATCCGAATGCAGCCAAGGTGCTTGACGAAAATGCCAAGCAATATTGAACTTCAAAATCTGAAGGATAAAACTGGCCAAGGTGAACCACAACCTAAAGCCCCTTGGGTCAACCTGTTTAGGGACAATAGAAGCCCATCTTCAGGGCTGAAAACTCTTAGAACTGGAATCTAAGGACGAAGATGAGGTTGTTCTTGAACCCGAAGACTTAGACGACGTGGAGACAGCATGGGGTTTCTGTTTAGTTGGGTACTTTGCTGCCAAATTCCCTGGGAGAATGGCATTGATTAAGATATGTGATGCTTGGCACGTCAAATATCAGTATTATGTTCATTCAAGCAGATGGCTGTTTTCAAGTTTGAATGCACCAATGATAGGGACACGGTGCTGAATGGAGGGCCCTATTTCGTCTTTGGCAGACCACTCTGGCTGAAAATGATGCCCCCCTACTTCGAGTTTGGAGATGAAGAAATCAGCATTTTGCTAGCTTGGATACAGCTTCCAGGCCTTCCTCTAGAATGCTGGAATGTTTCAGCCTTAAGTAAAATTGCTTCGAAGGTGGGCAAGCCAGTGACAACGGATAGGCTTACTTCAACAAAAGAGAGACTATCCTTTTGCGAGGATCCTTGTGGAAGTGGATGCTGCAAAAGATATGGCACGATCCATTCAAATTAGGCTGCCCAATGGCAGGAATGCGGGAACAGCCTGTGATATTTGAGTTCGAACCAAAATTCTGTGCAAATTGCAAAGTCTTCGACCATTCAACAAGAAATTGTGGCCAGTCAAAACCAACTCGGAATAATGCTGGGGCAGCAGCATGCTTTTGTTTTTAAGAGGGTCCTGTGGGTGCAAAACAGAATGATACGCAGCCACAACCTTCTCGGGACAGCACAAAGCAGCTGAATCTAGACAGTGGGTCTCGGGACAGCACAAGAGCAATTGAATCTGGACAGTGGGAAAAATGAGGCAACGGGGTGAGCAACATCTGCCAGACACAGCTCAAGACGGATCAGGGCCTCCTTTGGCCTCAGAGTTCCCTTTCACTGAGGTGGTCAAAAAGCACAGAAAGGCGAGGCCAGGCCAAACGAAATCCAATAATCGGAAACAGGCATGAGCCAGCGTGATAAGACCCAAGAGACGGATTATCAGGCAAAACTCAAAGGAAATCTATAATGCAGCACGGGGCAAGTAAGAATATTAGTAAAGGAAGGGGCCAGCCCTTATCCTTCCATAAATGAAGATTGCGACATGGAATATTAGGGGCTTCAACCAAGCCCTAAAACAGAATGGGGTGCTTGACCTCATTAGACGGAATAACCTGGATATCATTGGTATCTTGGAGACGAAGCTTAATTCCAACAAGCTGGCCAGAATAATGCGAAATAAGTTCAGTGGATGGCGTGAGGTGAATAACTTTCAACAGCATAGGGCGGGCAGGATTCTTGTTCTCTTGGAATCCTTCAGTTATCGACCTTCACTTGGTGGATCTTTCTCCCCAAGCCATCCACTGCGTTGCTACCTTTAAGGTAAATGCTTTCTTCTTTCCCAATTAGCTTCATTTATGCATTTCATACAGTAGGTGAGTAGGATTTCTCTTTGGGAAAACCTGAACTCATATGGCTCTGCATTGAACCAACCTTGGATCATCCTTGGGGATTTCAATAATGTGATGAAGAGTGAGGAGAAAGTTAACGGGGCGGACGTTACTCCATATGAGGTTAAGGGCCTTGTGGATTGTTGCCTCTCACTGGGATTAACAGACCTGAATTCAGTGGGATGCTTCTACACTTGGTCAAACAACACAATTTGGAGCAAACTGGATCGTGTGATGGTTAACAATCATTGGTATAATTTGGGGATCAACGGACTTAGCCAATTTCCTTCCCGCAGGTTGCTTATCGGATCATTCCCCCTGCGTTGTTACCATTTTTCAACATGTTAGGGGCGGTCGGGTTCCATTCAAGTTTTTCAACATGTGGGCCTCCCACGAATCGTTTCATAACACGATGCGCACAGCTTGGGGGCAGGATGTTTATGGCACAATGCAATATATTCTTTGCAAGAAATTGCAAGGGCTCAAGGAGCCATTGAAGCATCTTAATCAATGCCATTTTGGACACATTTCTGCTAGGGCGGAAGCTGCCAACAATCTTTTGAAACTGAAACAAATGGAGCTGCACAACCATCCTGAAAATTCTGAGTTACAGGAGACAGTTTCGGACTTGAGGAAAAAAGCTTTCTTCCTCTCGGATGCAGAAAGAAGTTTCTTTTCACAACGTGCCAAATGCCAATATATCATCAATAGTGATAGAGGTACTAAATTCTTTCATGCCTTGGTTAAAAGAAACTCAAGAAAGAACCATATTGTCGTGATTCATTCTGAGGATGGTGCACTTACATCCTCCTATCAGCAAGTTGCGGATGAATTTGTGGGGTTCTTTCAGAAGTTATATGGGACAACCGAAAATTGTGCACCTTTCGATACGGAAGTCATTAGAAACGGCTCGTCGCTTTCCTCGGATCAGTGCTCCCAACTTATTAGCAATATTACGGATTTGGAGATTAAGGAAGCCTTATGCAATATTGCGGATGATAAAGCCCCAGGGCCCGATGGTTTCTCCTCTTATTTTTTCAAGCAATCTTAGGACACGGTGGGTGAGCAGTTCAAAGGGGCTGTTAAGGAGTTCTTTTCCAATGCATCACTTCTTAAGCAATTTAATCATACAGTGATTGCATTGGTTCCGAAATCGACACATTCCACTACTGTAGGAGACTTCCGACCAATCTGCTGCTGCAATGTCTTCTACAAAGTCTTATCAAAGATCTTGGCTTCCAGATTGGCTAGTGTTCTTGATTCTCTTGTGGATACGGCGCAATCTGCTTTTGTGGGTGGCAGGAATATTTCTGATAATATACATATGGCGCAAGAACTCCTAAGACAATATGGTCGGAAGAGAATTTCCCCAAGATGTCTTATTAAGATAGATCTTTGTAAAGCATATGATTCGATTAACTGGCAGTTTTCTCAAATCAGTTCTGGAGGGGCTGGGTTTCCCGAGTTTATTTACTCAATGGGTCATGGAATGTGTGACATCGACTTCTTTTTCGGTCTCGGTTAATGGCAGCCTTCATGGGTTTGTCCGTGGCAAGAAGGGACTTCGGCACGGAGACCCGCTCTCCCCATTTTTATTGTTCTGTGCCTTGAGTATTTCTCTCGGGCCATAAGGTTGTCAACAGAAAATGGCTCGGATTTTAACTTCCACCCAAAGTGTGGCCAATTGCGCATCACTCACCTCGCATTTGCGGATGATCTCCTCATATTTTCAAGGGGCGATGCACCCTCTGTTCAGATCCTCATGAATTGTTTGCACAAGTTTGGAGCGGTCTCGGGTCTTAAGGTAAACGAGCTGAAGTCGAGCTTATTCACCGCTGGTATTGTCGGCCCTAAATTGGAACAAATCCAACAGTTGACTAACTTCACAAGGGGATCTTTGCCATTCAGATATCTGGGTATCCCTCTTGCTGCAGAAAAGTTGAAAACAATGCACTTTGCCCCATTTGTTGACAAAGTTGCTTCATACATCAATGCTTAGACAAGATGTTCTTTATCTTATGCAGGCAGGGCCGAACTTATCCGGGCTGTTCTTCAGGGAGTAGAGTGTTTTCTGGCTCTCTATTCTTCCCATTCCAGCAGCAGTCATCGATAGGATCACAAGGTTGTGTTGGTTTTTTTCTTTGGGTTCACGGAACTCCCTTGTTGCGTGGAAGGATACGTGCCTTCCAAAACATGAAGGAGGGCTTGGATTCAGGGACACAAAGGCATGGAATTCAGCCCTTCTTTCTAGAACTTTATGGAACATCCACGCCAAAAAGGATACACTTTGGTCTCGGTGGGTCAATAACATATATCTGAACGGGTCTTCAATTTGGGACTGTAATCCAAGGAAGGGGGATTCTCCCCTTATCAAGAAGCTTATTGATATCCGAAACCAGCTCATTGAAATAGGGGGTTCAAAAGAGACAGCTATGCACAATTTCAACGAGTGGCAGCACGACGGGTTTTACAGCACAGCCCTTGCATACGATTTTTTCCGACCGAAAGGACATAAGAAAGTGTGGGCTAAGGAAATTTGGAGGAACAGCCTTACTCCTCAACATTCCTTTATTGTTTGGCTTTGTGCAAAATCGAGGATTCTCACAAAAGACCGTATCAAGTTTTTGGAGACAGATGGGATTTGCACACTTTGTGAAAGGGACTACGAAACAGCCCAGCACCTTTTCTTTGGTTGCCCGTTCACTCGAGAAATCTGGAACCAGATTCCGGGTTGGTTGGGCATTGATAGATCTATGTCTACCATTCATAGCGCTCTCAAATGGCTCAAGAAAGAACATCGAAGCAACTCGTGGCAGAATTCAGCAAAGAAATCTGCTTTTGCGTGCACAGTTTACCAGATATGGAATGCACGGAATAGGAAGATTTTTGAAAATGAACCAGCTCTTTTGGACACCATCATTTGTAAAATCAAAATGTATGTTTACAAGGCTATTTTTGCCAAGTATCCATACGTTGTTGATCACTTTGCTATCTCCCACAGACCTGTTACAGCGGCGTGAAAACAGACCTGTTTCTTAGGATGTTGTTCAGCCGTTATGCTTTTATTTTCTTTGCGGGTCTTTGCTAGGCATTGCCTAGTCTTTTGCCTCGTTATCATTTCATGTTTGTAAGGCCTGGGTATGCCCAGCGTATTTTGTTGTCATTGTTTTGATCAATATATTTTTCTTTACCGATCCGTCGAGTTATCATGAATCATCGCAGCAACGGGCGGAGCCTGTGTCGACCTTTTATCTAATAAATGCATCCCTTCCAGAAGTCAGGGTTTGTTGCACGTATTAGCTCTAGAATTACTATGGTTATCCGAGTAGCAGGTACCATCAAAACAAACTATAACTGATTTAATGAGCCATTCGCAGTTTCACAGTCTCAATTAGTTGATACTTACACATGCATGGCTTAATCTTTGAGACAAGCATATGACTACTGGCAGGATCAACTAGGTAGCATTCCTCACCGACGCCGGCGCTGCATGAGCCGAGCCATGAGGACCCGATCAAAATGAGCACGACCGTCGTTCGCACGAAGCGTAGAATGCTTGTTTCAGGGCAAATAGAGGCCGAGGCCTCGTACCCACCGAGTGTTCTGCATCCGAGAGATCGAGCATGACGCCATGGGCCAACAACCGAGCACGTGTGTTCATGCACGGGATGTGGAACACGGTGGATGCTTTGAGGTCCACCCCGCGCCGCAGCCCCGAGAGGCGCAGCATAAGGCGGAAACGGGACGTTTGGGCCGATCGAATGCCTTCGCGGAAGGTATACAGCACAGGAAACCGACGTCGGCCAAGGCTGATGAGCACTCGTGCCAACGACTGAAGAGGCGCGCAAGACACGTCGTCGCTGCCCGAGCAGGGATCCAACATGCCCACACACGCCAATCACCACTCACGCGCCATTACGTACGCAGTGCCCCAGCATGCAATCCACCGCCCGCTGTCCCGCAACGCAATGAAGCATCGCGGGCAGCAAACGACGACAAGCACGCCCGAGCACGCCCCGCTGGGCACGTTGGTAGGGGACTGACACCGACAGCCATGGTAGCCCGCGCAGGCAGCATCTCGGCACTCGAAACGTGAGCTCGCCATGCCAAAATTCTCTCTAGGGAAAACCTCCCTGGCGCCTTTTACTGTTCATACGGGTTCTTCTCTAAAATTCTTCAAAGTTTCTGCAATAATCTGCTTTTCTGTTCCGATTATATATGTTCTTCCCTGATTCGTGGATCAGATCTTTCGAGTTTGGCTGAAAACATCACTGATTTCATCTTTAATCATGCCAAAGAAGAAGAAAAACCTGGCTTCTTCTGCCATTAAAAGAAAGGAAAATCTACTAGGCATTCAAATCGAAGGATCATCTGCTGTTCCTTGCGGTGGGGCTAAAATGGGAATGATCCAGCAGGTTGGTTCACTGTCTACCAGTTGTACTTTGGGTGAAGATGATACAGACCTGGAATCACTTCATTCAAGTAATGGGGGCTGCTGTTCAAAGCAGGATGCAGACCAAGTGTTTGTAGAAATTCCTGATCTGAATGCAGCCAAGGTGCTTGACGAAATGCCAAGCAATATTGAACTTCAAAATCTGAAGGATAAAGCTGGCCAAGGTGAACCACAACCTAAAGCCCCTTGGGTCAACCTGTTTAGGGACAATAGAAGCCCATGTTCAGGGCTGAAACTCTTAGAAGTTGAATCTAAGGCTGAAGATGAGGTTGTTCTTGAACCCGAAGACTTAGATGACGTGGAGACAGCATGGGGATTCTGTCTAGTCAGGTACTTTGCTGCCAAATTCCCTGGGCGAATGGCATTGATTAAGATATGTGATGCTTGGCACGTCAAATATCATTATTATGTTCATTCAAGCAGATGGCTTGTTTTCAAGTTTGAATGTGCCAGTGACAGGGACACGGTGCTGAATGGAGGGCCCTATTTCGTCTTTGGCAGACCACTTTTGCTGAAAATGATGCCCCCTATTTCGAGTTTGAAGATGAAGATATCAGCATTTTGCCAGCTTGGATACAGCTTCCAGGCCTTCCTTTGGAATGCTGGAATGTTTCAGCCTTGAGTAAGATTGCTTCGAAGGTGGGCAAGCCAGTGACAATGGATAGGCTTACTTCAACCAAAGAGAGACTATCCTTTGCGAGGATCCTTGTGGAAGTGGATGCTGCAAAAGATATGGCACGATCCATTCAAATCAGGCTGCCCAATGGCAGGATGCGGGAACAGCCTGTGATATTTGAGTTCGAACCAAAATTCTGTGCAAATTGCAAAGTCTTTGGCCATTCAATAAGAAATTGCGGCCAATCAAAACCTACTCGGAATAATGTTGGGCAGCAGCATGCTTCTATCTTTAAGAGGGTCCCTGTGGGTGCAAAACAGAATGATACGCAGCCACAACCTTCTCGGACAGCACAGAGCAGTCGAATCTGGACAGTGGGAAAAATGAGCAGCAGCGGATGAGCAACATCTGCCAGATACAGCTCATGATGGATCAGGGCCTCCTTTGGCCTCAGAGTTACCTTTCACTGAGGTGGTCAAAAAGCACAGGAAAGGCGAGGCCAGGCCAAATGAAATCCAACAACCGGATACAGCCATGAGCCAGCGTGATAAGGCCCAAGAGCCGGATCATCGGGCAAAACTCAAAGGGAAATCTATAATGCAGCAAGGGGCAAGTAAAAATATTAGTAAAAGGAAGGGGCCAGCCCTTATCCTTCCATAATGAAGATTGCTTCATGGAATATTAGGGGCTTCAACCAAGCCCTAAAACAAAATGGGGTGCTTGACCTCATTAGACGGAACAACCTGGATATCATCGGTATCTTGGAGACGAAGCTTAATTCCAACAAGCTGGCCAGAATTATGCAAAATAAGTTCAGTGGATGGCGTGAGGTGAATAACTTTCAACAGCATAGGGCGGGCAGGATTCTTGTTCTTTGGAATCCTTCAGTTATCGACCTTCACTTGGTGGATCTTTCTCCCCAAGCCATCCACTGCGTTGCTACCTTTAAGGTAAATGCTTCTTCTTTCCCAATTAGCTTCATTTATGCATTTCATACAGTAGTGAGTAGGATTTCTCTTGGGAAAACCTGAACTCATATGGCTCTGCATTGAACCAACCTTGGATCATCCTTGGGGATTTCAATAATGTGATGAAGAGTGAAGAGAAAGTTAACGGGGCGGACGTTACTCCATATGAGGTTAAGGGCCTTGTGGATTGTTGCCTCTCACTGGGATTAACAGACCTGAATTCAGTGGGATGCTTCTACACTTGGTCAAACAACACAATTTGGAGCAAACTGGATCGTGTGATGGTTAACAATCATTGGTATAATTTGGGGATCAACGGACTAGCCAATTTCCTTCCCGCAGGTTGCTTATCGGATCATTCCCCCTGCGTTGTTACCATTTTTCAACATGTTAGGGGCGGTCGGGTTCCATTCAAGTTTTTCAACATGTGGGCCTCCCACGAATCGTTTCATAACACGATGCGCACAGCTTGGGGGCAGGATGTTTATGGCACAATGCAATATATTCTTTGCAAGAAATTGCAAGGGCTCAAGGAGCCACTGAAGCATCTTAATCAATGCCATTTTGGACACATTTCTGCTAGGGCGGAAGCTGCCAAAAAATTTTCTAAAACTGAAATAAATGGAGCTGCACAACCATCCTGAAAATTCTGAGTTACAGAAGACTGGACTTGGGAAAAAGTTTTCTTCCTCTTGGATGCAGAAAGAAGTTTCTTTTCACAACGTGCCAAATGCCAATATATCATCAATAGTGATAGAGGTACTAAATTCTTTCATGCCTTGGTTAAAAGAAACTCACGAAAGAACCATATTACCGTGATTCGTTCTGAGGATGGTGCACTTACATCCTCCTATCAGCAAGTTGCGGATGAATTTGTGAGGTTCTTTCAGAAGTTATACGGGGCATCCGAAAATTGTGCGCCTTTTGATACGTAAGTCATTAGAAATGGCCCTTCGCTTTCCTCGGATCAATGCTCCTAACTTATTAGCAATATTACGGATTTGGAGATTAAGGAAGCCTTATGCAATATTGCGGATGATAAAGCCCCAGGCCCGATGGTTTCTCCTCTT
>CM033121.1:17586302-17593802 GCA_019321725.1 Paulownia fortunei
ACGGCACCCGACAAGGCAGCAGGAGGCGCACAACATGGCAGCGGATGGAACCCGACTGCCACAGAAGGCAGCAGATGGCACCCGACAAAGCAGCAGACGGCGCCCGACTGCAGCAGATGGCCCCCGACTGCAGCACCAGACGGCACCTGACTCCCGCAACGCAATGAAGCATCGCGGGCAGCAAACGACTACAAGCATGCCCGAGCACGCCCCGTGTAACACCCCCATTACTACACAACTAGATATATATTATAATTTGACATGATAGAACCTGTGTGCATGCATGGAATATTTTTTTTTTAACACTTTAAGAAAAGATAAATCACTTTTTACATGCACAACCCTGTTTAAAATACTTTATAACACATGTCATGTATATAGCAGGATCGGTATTTATATAAAAGCTCAACACCCATAACGACCCAATATTTACATACTTATTTACAGTAAAGTTTTAAAAGTAAAATATAGTACCAGTTTAAAAATATAATACAACAGACTCAAAATATAA
The DNA here is from genome assembly GCA_019321725.1 of Paulownia fortunei. Lineage (NCBI taxonomy): Eukaryota > Viridiplantae > Streptophyta > Magnoliopsida > Lamiales > Paulowniaceae > Paulownia > Paulownia fortunei. The sequence goes on from CM033121.1 coordinate 17,586,814, forward strand.
CAAGCCAACAAAATAGCCTAACAGGTCGTCATCCATATACACACTCTCTCAGACACCTGCAGGAGCTCCAACCGCCGTCCAGCCAATAAAAGATGCTTCAAGTATCGTCGTACTCACCTACAATGCATAAACTATATGAGTTAATGCTCAGCAAGTAAAGATTATGCATGTCAAAGAATAATCCACAATATCAAGTCATGCAACTCAAAATGCTATGCTCACAATGCAACTTTATGCATCAAAATATTTTTCTCAAAATCATTTCTTTCTTGGGCCCCCGTGCACCGGAAAAGAGCTCTGTACACCGCCATAATCCAATGGCTAATAGTCATATAAGCGTGCAAATCCATGCATACTCATACGCATGCAAATCCATGCACGCGAACCTGCAAATCTATGCATAAAACTATGCAAATCCATGCATGCTTCGGTGCACTAGTAGTGGTCAGCAAAACATTTTCCTTTCTCTGAATCATGCCGTGCAATGCAAGATTTATCACAATGCTCGTATATGATGCATGCACGTGCTAATGACAATGCCCATGTATGTATGCTAATGGAGAGCCCTCTACTATGCACATATGATTTATGATATTATATATAATTCACACATCTACTATGTCTATACATTGTGGTTGCAAATGAATCTTTACTTACCTTTTACTTGGTTGGTGGCTTAGTCTAAATTTGTTTAGTATTCCTCTCCAACCTTAGATGTAAAATAGCTTGTAATATTACCCAACATCAAGCACCATTCCCAATTTGGCAAGTTGAAAGCACAAAATCTCATACTAGACCTTAAACACCAAGCTATAAGCTAACAATCAAGCTTTCACAAACTAGAACCCAATATAGCCCCTCAAATACCTCAATTTCTCATCTTAAATACATGCAAACATCATGTAATTGAAGTATTATAACTCTAATAGCATGTACCTAATTGTTAACACTCAATAGCAACATGTCTAGGTTGAAACATGCTAAGTGATCAAATGTGGCAGATTCACATTTCATATTTTCTTGCTGTCAAGTTTAGTTGCATGATAATTTTAGCATCCCTAAGCATATCCAATCACTCCCAAATTTTTATCACACTTAGATAACATGTATATAAATGTAACCATATCATAGAATTTCTAAAAATCACGGATATAGCTTTCCAAGTTCAGCTCTCTTCACGACATACTGAAACAGATTATTTCCTACCGTGACAGTTTTGCACACTTCATGACATTAATGGTTTTGGCACCATTAAGTATATTCAATCACTCCAAAATTTTCACCATACTTAGATAACATATATAAGGAGACAACCAGGTCATATTATTACCAAAAATAATGGATTTAGCTCCCTTAATTCAGTTTCCTTCACAGTACACCAAAACAGATTTTGCTATTTTGGCAGTTTGAGTGTTTCTCCAATATCATTCTCTATTTCAATTTCCAAGTGATAAAACTTCATTCCAATACTCTTAACTCATATATTGTTATGTAAATGGTAATAATTATAGGTTTTATTCAACATACCATACACTTTTGAAGCCTAAAACACAAGAAAACAGTAAGATGATAGTTTCTGCCACAAGTATTTCCTATTAAGTGTTTGTCATCAAAAACCATTTCTTTGTGAACCAAAGTCTAACTAAAAACTTCCTAACACTTTTATAAGAGATATTGAAAGCTTAACAAACAATAAAACCATTCATAATAATCTGAAAACCAAAGGCAAAACCGTAGATAAGTGTTACCTATGCAGATTTTGAGGTTAACTTGATGGTAATCACTTCTCCTTTGCTTTTCTTGCTTTTATTTCAACTTGGAATCAATTTGGATCACTTGGAGACCTTAAGGTGTGTGTTTGAAGATGAAAATGGCTGGAACTGGTAAAAGATTATGATTGTGTGATCAATTACCACCCAGGTAAGGCCAATGTCGTAGTTGATGCATTAAGCCAAAAATCCACCCAAAGTACAATAGCTATGGCTTTAATTTAGAAACTGAAATTGAATGATTTACAGAAAATGAATATAGAGATTTTACATACAGGAGTAATAGAGGCAAAGTTGGCAGCCCTGATGCTTCAGCCTATGCTAATTGATAGGATCAAACAGGGACAGCGAGATGATGAATATCTCATCAATATGAGAAAATATGTTGCTATAGGGAAGTCTCCTAAATTTAAGACGACTCAGAATGATATTTTACAATTTAGATGGCAGTTTTGTGTGCCAAATATTGATAACATTCGGGAAGACATTTTAAAATAGGCACATTCAACCCCTTATTCAGTACATCCAGGGGCTACCAAGATGTATAGAGACTTGAAAATACATTATTGGTGGCCGGGTATGAAGAAGGACATCGCCCAACATGTGGAGCAATGTCTAACATGTCAGCAGATAAAGACCGAACATCATGACCCTTAAAGAAAGGAAAATTGAGTCCCAGATACATTGGCTCATTCTCTGTGATTGAAAGAATTGGTGATGTTGCTTATAGACTGGATCTGCCAATGTCTATGTCCCAAATACACAATGTATTTTGTGTGTCTATGCTGAGGAAATATATTGCTAATCCCTCTTACATTCTGAAGAATGAACTAGTAGAATTAAAGGCAGATTTGAGCTATGAAGAAAAACCTGTACAAATTTTGTTACGAGAAGTGAAGCAGCTGAGAAATAAACAGATTCCATTGGTTAAAGTGTTATCGAGAAACCAATTGATAGAAGAGGTCACTTGGGAAAGGGAGGATGAAATGAGAACTAAGTATCCGGAACTTTTTTGGTAAGTGAAATTTCGGGGATGAAATTTTTATAAGAAGGGGAGGATGTGATACCCGAGCCTCTTACTACTCACATGGCCAAATATGATTCATGCATTACATGTTAATTTTATATGTTATTTGCATTTCTATTGACATTGCATAATTTATTTCATTTTATACGACATTCTTGAATATTAAACTTAATTCTGAAGCTCTTGCACGGTATTAGTTATTGAATTTCTTAATCTAAGTAGCAGGAGAAGATCTCACACTTAATGGGGTGTCAATAGTGTGAAGGAGAAGCGGCTGTTGCCTAGTAACGATCTCAAAAGCACTTCTGTTTGTTGAAGAGCTTTTCTGAGCATTGAAGCACAACTGAGCAACATCTAAAAGTTTCACCCAATCCTTCTGATTGCTGCTTACAAAGTGTCAAAGATATTCCTCCAACATGGAATTAAAGCGTTCCGTTTGACCATCGGATTGTGGGTGATGGCTTAAGCTCAAATTCAATTTGGATCCGAGAAGCCCAAATAGCTCGGTCCAAAAGACACCAGTAAATCGAGAATCTCGATCACTGACAATATCCCTCGGCAGTCCCCAATATTTCACAATGTGCTTGAAGAAGAGATGAGTTGTCCCTTCTGCAGTAATGTTCTCAGGAGCTGCGATGAAAGTAGCATACTTAGAAAAGCGATCTATCACAACGATAATGGTGCCTAAGTCTCCCACTTTAGGCAACCCAGAGATATAATCCATAGATACGCTTTCCCAAGGTCTTTGTGGAACAGGCAGCGGTTCCAGCAATCCTGCCTTCTTTTGCCGGTCTGCTTTGTCTTGTTGGCAAACAAGGCAGGTCCGGACGTATGTTTCAATATCATCACGCATTTGTGGCCAATAGTAAGCTCTCTGCACCAAGGCACAAATGCGCTCGTCTCCAGGATGTCCGGCCCACGGAGTGTCGTGATATTCTGCTATAAGTGACTTTCGAAGATCCCCGCCCTTCGGAACGTAGAGGCGGTTTCCCTTGGTTCTCAGTAGTTCGCCATCAAGCCAGAATTGTCGGGCCTTGCCCTCTCTGACAAGGTTTACCAAACCGTGTGCCGTAGGATCTTTTGATAGTAACTCCCATATTTGATCCTTCATCGAAGTGGCGACATTGGTTGAAGACAGAGTGGCCGCCATCTTTGAGTCTATCAAATCCACCCTTCGGCTCAGGGCATCTGCCACCTGATTCTTCGACCCGGCACGATACTCCAGCACAAAGTTAAACTCTGATAATAACTCTTGCCAACGTGCTTGCTTCCCTGTCAATTTCGGTTGAGTCATGAAATGGCTCACTGCAGTGTTATCTGTTCTGAACATAAAGGGAAGACCCAGTAAGTAGTGTCGCCATTATCTGAGACAGTGGACTACGGCCAATAATTCTTTCTCGTGAGCTGGATAGCACTTCTCGACATCCTTCAACTTCCTGCTCTCAAAAGCAATCGGATGCCCGTCTTATATTAGGACTCCTCCTAGTGCTATATTGGAGGTATCTGTCTCCACCACGAACGGTTTTGACAAGTCAGGAAGGGCCAGTACGGGATATGTTATGATTGCTCTCTTCAAATTATCGAAAGCGGCTTGGCATTGGGGAGACCAATTCCAAGTCTCCATCTTTCTCGTTAGGTCCGTAAGGGGTCGGGCTATCTCAGAATAGCCTTTTACAAATCTACGATAGTAGTTCGCCAAGCCGAGGAAGGACCGTACCTCATGTACATTATTCGGAGACTGCCACTCCTGAATAGCCTGAACTTTCTTCGGGTCCATACGGATTCTTCCACGCTCCATGATGTGACCCAAGAAATGAGTACTCTTCTGAGCAAAGGAACCTTTTGAAACTTTCGCATATAGTTCGTGCTCACAGAGTCTTTCTAAGACCTTGCGCAGATGCCTCACATGTTCTTCTAGGGTCCTACTGTACACCACAATATCATCAAGATACACTACCACGAATTCATCAAGAAAGCCGTGTAGTACTTGATTCATCAAGGTGCTGAAGGTTGCAGGGGCGTTTGTTAGACCAAAAGGCATAACTAGGAAATCATACGCCCCATACCTTGTAACCACAGTTGTTTTTGCCTCATCTCCCTCCTTGATTCAGACTTGCCAATAGCCCGACCTCAAATCAATCTTTGCAAAATATTTCGCCTGGCTGAGTCGGTCGAAGCAGTCGGCCACGAGCGGTATGGGGTACTTATTCTTGACTGTGATTTTGTTCAAAGCCCGATATTCACAACACATTCGTAGGGACCCATCGGCCTTCTTCTGAAATAATACTGGGGCTCCATACAGCGATTTTGCGGGCTTAATGATCCCACATTCCAACATTTCTTTCAGCTATTTCCTAAGCTCCATGAGTTCGGGATATAACATCCGATATGGTGCTCGGGCAGGAGGTTTGGTGCCTGGCACTAACTCGATCTCATGATCAACCGCCCTCTTTGGCGGTAGTTTTTGGGGTAGTTCATCAGGCATCACATCTTCGAACTCCCTTAAGAGTCCCTTCACCACCTCAGGGATTGGCCCTGAGGCTTCTTCGATTTCGTCGAATCGGAGGGTGCACAGAAAAGATGGTTCTTTGCACTTGCAACCCCTCTTGAATTGCATAGCTGATAAGTTTTTCTCCCTGACCTTTCCAGCAAGAGCTAGGATGATGCATGGTTTGTTCCCCATCATCATTAGTGAGTCTACGTGTGGCAAAATTGCAGTCTTCGTATCCTGAAGAAATTCGAGCCCAAGGATTAGTTTTAAATCATCCATCACGACCACTGAGAGATTGGTCCTTCCCTCGAAGGGCCCAACCTTAATTAGCACCGATTTGGCCACTCCAGCAATTAGTTGAGCAGCTGAATTGATAGCTTTCACCCGACCGACTCCTTTCTCTAGCACAAGTCCGAGTCTCTCCACTTCGGCACTTGCTAGGTAGTTGTGTGTAGCACCCGTGTCGACCATGGTACTAATCTTCATGTCTACATACATTAATCCTTTCTTCCTGTATATTTGAGGTCGGGTCTCCTCTTCTGGAAGGCTCTTAGTAAGAGCCGGTGCTATTTTGCCCACCTTCAGTGGTATCTTTGCCTTTGCAGCCACTTGATGTGCCAACGTATTGCACCATTGTGAGATGGCACCAAGGTTATCATTGTCCTCTTTCGGTTCTATCTCACCATCGATAGAACTTTGTGGTTCGATTTGTCCGGGCGGCGTCCCTAACGTCGTGAGACTTGCCAAAGCATTCAAAACTTGCCTCTTCGGATAATCCTTGAATGTGTGTGGTTCGTCGCATAGCATGCACCTATTGCTCTTAGGAGGACCTTGCTTACTTTCTGGCAGTCTGGTTCTGTTTGAACTCCCTTGCGAGCTGCCGGGAGAGTAGGTTCCCCACTCTCCCCCATTTTTGTATGAATTAGACCTAAAGGGTTTTGTCCCACCCCATCTTTGTTGAGTATTACTAGTTGTGGTGGTTCGATCCTTTTGGGGTTTGGGATTGAAATCCGTCAGGCGTTCTGCCACTCCATGGCAGCACTTAGATCAGTGATTCGTTGGCGTAGTAATTCGGCACGCGCAAACGGTTTCAAGCCCTCCAAGAAAGTGAAGAGCTTATCTTTCTCCGACATGTCTCGAATGTTGAGCATGTGTGCCGAGAACATCTTCATGTAGTCTCGAATGGAACCGGTGTGTTGCAGTTCCCTCAAAGCCCTCCGGGAATTATACTCCACATTCTCAGGGAAGAACTGTTGTCTGATCGCTTCCTGGAGAAGCGCCCACGTATCCAGCCTCAACCGTCGAGCCTGGATGTCTGCATATTTCGTGTGCCACCATAATTTAGCATCACCCGTTAAATATATGGTAGCTGTTGTCACCTTCCTTGCCTCATCTTAGATGTTCGCCGCAAGGAAGTATTATTCCATGTCAAATAGGAAGTTCTCGACTTCCTTAGCATCCCGTGCACTACCGTAGGTCGCGGGTTCTGGTATCCGAAACCTAGCCACAAGCTCGGGAGCAACAATAGTTTCATTGCTCACTGCTCATTGAAGCAAGCCTATTTGAATAGACATTGCTTTCATTTCACGCCACAAGTCGGCAGAGTTATTCACTCTCAGGGCCTCCGCAAGTGCTTGGCACACTTCCTGATTTTCTCCCAATTGTAAATGGAGATTCGTGATCTCTGCTTCCATGCCCTCGA
>CM033121.1:17603802-17633802 GCA_019321725.1 Paulownia fortunei
CTCTATTAATCAATCGTATATCTCGCACACACGTCTTCTCTCTACGAGCATTCATGTGGATATATTACTCCACAACTTTTTCCCATTTCTACAATGCATTTTCTTAAATTTTTTGAATTTTTCGAACATTAAATCAATTAAATAAATATTTCCATCATGGAATTATAATCTATTAATGACAAAAATATCATTCCCTAACTTCCCCCACTTTTTTAATGCATTCTCAAACATGAATAATTATTATTATATGCTCCAATTATGATTTAACATGCAAGTACATGAAATATGAGATCAAACTTTTGTTTCTTGATTTAACATATTCCTTAAGTGCCTTTTTGCAGTGAAAAGCTCGGTATCTCAGTTAAAGAAGATTGATGTGTTGAATGGCCATGAAATGAATTATTTGTATTTCTCCATACTTGTTAGATTCTAAAGTTATTATTTGCCTAAATATTTGCTTTAAATATGTTACATTTAGCTAAGAACTAAAAGTATGAAAAATGGTGCAATTTGATTGGTTGGTTGACTAGGTTGCATGAAATCATTTTAAACCGCATTGCACTTGATTATAACACCAAAGCATCAATTTTTGTCATCTCCTTAGACCATGAATGTGGCTTTTGGCATTAGAAGACACCAAACATGATGCAACCAATCATCACCCTCCACTTACCTCTCTTTGAAAGGTTAAAGAAATTATTTCTATCCATATTTCTTGTGGAAGCACATCAAAAATGACTAGCCCTTATTCTCCTAAGGTTCTCCCAAATTTCTACACTCTCATACTCACAAAAATTGAATTCAATCCATAGGAATCCATAGAACACAAACTAGAACAAGTTTCCACCCTTTTAATCTTGAAAACCGTTAATTTTGAAGCTTAATTCCAAATTAATCAAGGTATATTCTTTTTCAATATTTCTTATGATGAATTTGTAGTATCTTGGATGGTTACATGTTTTAGTATGTTTATGCATGATTGAAAACTTAAGTAGGTTACACTTGAAACCAAAACCAAGCTAGTTAAGCTGGTTTTTAGCAAAATTGATAGTCTTGTGAAATATGCTTAATTTACTTATTTCTATTGATCTTGTAATGTTTATATTGTGTTTGGAAGTTCCTATGAATGATTGAAAATAATATCGATTAGTTTACTTAATTGAAGGTTACAATCAATTTAAGTTAGAACCGAGTTTACGTTATGTTAAATTGGATTGTGTGAAATTTTTAGGGGTTGCCCTAATAATTATATTTGAATTATTAGTTATTTAATGGCTACTCTAATGTTTAATGTCTTGAATTAGTAGTAAAATATGGAGTATGCATTGTTTTTAAGGTTATGTAATTGATATGAAATTGTTTACAAAAGATTGAAAAGTGTATATGAACTTTAACTAGAATAGACTAAATGATTTATAAAAAAGATATTAAATGGTACATGATTTGATTATGTTAGGCCTTTAACACATCCTATCTTCTAAAGAGATTGATCTTTTCACTTGCTACGAAGTGGACTTAAGGTAAGTTGAAGCTTTCATTTGCTGTATCACAAGAATCATATAATGTTTGTTCATGTTTTAATGTGATTGTTATTATTTATCAAATGATGTAATGTTTGATGCATTTATGGTTCATGAAGCATGACACTATTAAGAATATAATGAGGTTTTTGAAAAGGAAGTATGGTACTTAATTGATGGTCGGTAGACAAGGAATGCGAGAGGGACCGACGGACCAACAAATGGTGGCAAATACTTGAGGTTGAAAAATCGGTATAGAAAAGCCACAATGAATGAGATAGAATATGGCTAATACCTGAGGTTGAAAGACCGAGTATGGATACCCCGTATTAGTTCTCTTATTGGCCAATCATTATGAATAGGTTCTGAAAACCACGATCTATGGCTATTAGTTAGGTACCACACTTCAAGGGCCCTAAAGAATGATTTATGAAAGAAAGTTATTAAATTGAATAATACATTTAATCATTTATGTGATTTGCATGTATGTTATTTGTTATTGCATTAGTTTCACCTTACTGATCCTTTAGCTCATTAGATTCATGTGATGCAGGTGGAAATGCATAGGTTTAGAGTTGACTGATTCTCCAGAGCGGCCAGACAGAGATTTGTTCATATGCCATGCTTCGAGCTGTTTTGTAGCATATTTTGAAAACTCTATTTTATTTTTAAATAAGCCATTCTATTGTGGTTTTGTAAGCAAATGTACTTAATTTTTTATTTATATATATGGTGTGTTTAAAATAAAATGAAACAACAACTGAATTCAAGTTCTTTCTCTTATAGCCAAAAAGGAGAACTTTTATCAAAAACATAACTCTAGTATTGATGAAAAGTTAACATTTCTTGATTTAATTGTATTAGTTTGTTTAGGTTTTGTTTAGATTCTACAGTTATATTAATGGGTGTTACACCTATCGTTCCATGCCTACCATCAAGGGTAGAGACATGACAACGCTACCGCACTTGATAACTGGCAATGAGTCGTGGGGTGGTCTTATGTTGGAAAGCTATGATCTCTACCAAAGATAGAGATGCTCGAGGGATGGAATCGTCATTATGTTGGCCATGAGTCGTGGATATCTTGATTCTCCATCTACATGAATATTTGATGGGTGTTGTTTGACCTTTTGTGCCATATAGACTCATAAAATTGGGGTATATTGGAAGAGACAAGGCAAAACAAACTTGAGGGTTGTATGGTAATATAATTGTCAAAGAGTTGACCACCAATAGAAATTTTCATGGGCTCATAAAGGGTGTGAAATATTTTCGTTAGATGTCAAGCCCACTAGGAAATTTGATTTCTCAAACTTCCATTAGGGATGATAGAATTCGAAGAAAATAGTGGGATACATTTAGTATTAAAGACCTTATTAAATGAATATGTTTTTCCCATAATTTACTCATTTTTTACTTCGTGTATATTTTGTAGATATTTCTACTAAAAATGGTAAAGAATCCCCTAGCAACAATTCTTGAGTAAAAAAAATTAGCTAGATCAAACTTTGTTGATTGGCTAAGAAACCTTAAGATAATCCTTCAATCTGAGAAGAGGGCATATATCCTTGACACCACGGCTCCTTCAGTTCCACTAAAGGATATTACTTCAGATGCTTATGCAAACTATATGCGTGTGATACCCGAACCTCTTACTACTCACCTGGCCAAATATGATTAATGCATTATGTACTTATTTTATATACTATTTGCATTTATATTAACATTGTATATTTCATTTCTTTTTATATAATATTCTTGAATATTAAACTTTATTCTGAAGCACTCGCACGGTATTAGTTATTGAATTTTCTAAGCTAAGTGGTTGAATTTTTATTGAGATAAGAAGAAATTTAGGTATCAATATAGTAAATAGTGCTAGGTTATACGTGGTAACTTTAAGAGTGCGAAATGTGTCATCAAAAAATTTATAGAAAGTGAGTCGGTTCGATCATGAATTTTAATATTATATATATATTTAAATCATATACTTGGGACAACTAGACATACAATACTATAATTTAAACGTTATATAACTAGATTCATTGGTTTGTAACACTATCGGTGCACAAACTTATCAATCGGGCAAGAATTGATGATTTTTTGGGTGAAGAATCTATTGAACGGACATAGGAATTACCTACGAGAATGAATCGTGACTAAGATAGGTTGCAACCAAATAAGAATATGTGAGACACACAAGATTATGGCCGCATGATAAGGGAGAAAATCAGATTTTACCATTACATGTCACCTCAAGCTTATACCACCTCATGTGTAGACTTTTCAAACAAGCACCTCAACCTATTCTTCACTCTTAAGCTAACAACCACAACTTGAACCCTCTTCTACACCATTTCAGCTTCTAAATACATAGAAAAAGCTCTCTAAATAGGTCTTAAGTAATTCTAACCTAAAAATGAGGCAAAACAAGCAAAGGGAAGTAGAAATAAACAAGTTCAAGTGAAAAACTATGTAAGGTGAGCTTAACCTACGGGTTTTGTAACACCCACTACTAAACAACTAGATATATATAGTATAATTTAATATGATAGAGCTTATGTATACGTGTGATATTATTTTTTTTAACACTTTAAGAAAAGATAAATCACTTCTTACATGTCCAACCCTGTTTAAAATACTCTCACACATGTCATGTATATAGCAGGATCAGTATTTATATAAAAGTACAACACCTACAACGACCATAATATTTACATACTTATTTACAATAAAGTTTTAAAAGCAAAATATAGTACCAGTCTAAAACTACAATATAACAGACTTAAAATAGAATAAGCCAACAAAATGGCCCAATAGATCATCATCCATGTACACACTCCCTCAAACACCTACAGGAGCTCCAACAGCCGCCCAGCCAGTAAAAGATGCTTCAAGCGTCATCCTACTCACCTACAATGCATAAACTATATAAGTTAATGCTCAACAAGTAAAGATTATGCATGTTAAAGAATAATCCACAATATCAAGTCATGCATCTCAAAATGTTATGTCGATAATGCAATTTTATGCATAAACATATTTCTCTCAAAATCATTTCTTTCTTAGGCTCCTGACCAATACTACTATCCCATGCACCGAAAAGAGCTCTGTACATCACCACAATCCAATAGCCAACAATCATATAAGCATGCAAATCCATGCGTACTCATACGCATGCAAATCCATGCACGCGAACCTGCAAATCTATGCATAAAACCATGCAAATCAATGCATGCTTCGGTGCACTAGTAGTGGTTAGCAAAATATTTTCCCTTTCTCATAATCATGTCGTGTAGTGCACTATTTATCAAAATGCTCGCATATGATGCCCATATATGTATGTTCAATGGAGAGTCCTCTACTATGCACATATGATTTATGATATACCTATTTTATACCCAAAAATCATATATTAGGCTAAACACATCAAATACAGAGACCATTGCATCTTTCTCTTTCGTTTTTTAGTATGTAGAAAAACGATCTTATTACCTCCAATTAAATATCCAAATTCATTCGTTGGCTCATGTGTGAAATATAAGGGGGAGATTTGCTGAGGGTGGGGAGAGTCCTAATCTTGTCCATTTATTAATTAAAGTGCTAATAATCTAGGGCAAACAAAAAAAATAAAATATACAAACAATATGAACCATAATAATGGAGATTCAAAGATTAAGCGGTAAAAAAATAAATAAATTCAAACATCATATGCATTTATTTATTTTTTCTTCAAAATTTTGCAGCAGATAAGCAGTAAAGAAGATAAAAATAAAAGTGTTATGTGAAAAAGATGTAGAGAGGATAGAGAAATGAGTATATAAAAGAGAGAAGGGGTGAAAAGACAAGTCTCATAAGGGTTACAAAAGACTTTTGACAATCTTTGGCGGAAAAGGTATTTTCATTATGCCAAAATGCATGCCAAACACGTTTTTAATCCTCCAAAATGCGTTTTGTAAGAAAAAGTGAAAAAGAAAACGAGAAGTAAAATTGAATAGTTATTTATTTGAATTAAATTTTTGGAATAAAAAATATAATAATTATTTTTGAGTCACATCTTATTTTAGAATTTTTTTTAATTGGGTATTGTTAAAAAACTCCTTAAATTTGTTTATTTGTAAATTTTGAGAATTTTTTTTGATCGATTATTATTTTTTTGGATAATTTTTTTTATCATATGATATATATACTAATATAAAATATTATTTACACAAATAAATTTTGTAGTGATAATTTACTTTTATGTCAACTAGAAGAACGATTGTATGAGACAAAAATTGATTTTTAATTTCCAGATTAAAAAAATATTTACAACTTTAATCAATATCATTCAAATTTTCAACCAAACCAAGCCTAATGAATTGGATCATTGAAACAAAATATATCAAATTATATATACATTTTTTTGTATCTATATATATACGTACATAATATACATTTTTTTGTATCTATATATATACATACATATATGCATATGAAAATTATACTTACTATTTATCTCTCACCCCGACTCACAGTTAGCGAGAGTTCTAGAACAAAGAAAGAGCCCTTTTCGAATACTCCTCTCTGCACACCAAGAATCCCTAATTTCTTCAGGGGAAGGAAAATAGTTTCTTCTATTTCCGTCACTTAAGTCGAATTTGTGTCGATTCCAGTGAAAAGTTATCTGCTTTGATTTTGTGTAGAGTTTTCATAAGCCATTTGAATAGTTTGTAATCGTGATTAGGGTTTTCAATTGAGTAAATTTGGTTGATTTGGGAGTTTCTGAGGAGGATGATAGTAAAGAAGAGCTTGAAATCGTTAATGCCGGTTTTGAAATGGTGCTGAGTCGGTGACGGCGGGTGACGACGACGAGTCATCGGTTGAATAGGAAAAAACCCAAAATCGCCAATGGTTATTATCCTCTGCATCTCCTTGGAGAGGCGCTGGAATAATTTCAGAAAATCCTCTCTTACTCCGAGACTGTGGACGTTGAAGGTGGCAGGGGCCGTGGGACACGGAATCGAAAATTTAGTTGTTTCTTTTGTGTGTGTGTATATATGTATATATGTAGATGTATATGTGTGTGTGTGTATATATATATATATATATATATATATATATATATTGAGAGAGAGAAAGAGATGGGTAGTGGTGGGGTTCAATGGCTGTGGGGTCTTCGGGCACCAATCTTATTATGCCTGGGAAAGAAGAAGGTGAGATTTCTTCACCCTTTTGAAATCTTTTTTCACTTGGGACCCTTTCAAGATTCTGTAATTGTGGAGTTTTTGTGTTCTTGTATCATTTGAGTATATTTGAATTGTGTGTTTAATTTTTTCTTAATTTCTTGATGATGTTCTTGAATTTTGTGACTGAATATGAATTAGAATTTTGCCTTTTTGTTGATTGAGTCAATTTGGTTGGTTCAAGGCAGTTAAAATTTCCATATGTTTCCACCAAAACTGTTGAATTGTTTTCATTTTCATTGTAATGGAAATGGAAACTTAAATAGAGAGTATTTTTGAAAATTTTCAGTTTCATATGATATTTCTTCTTTTCTTATCTATTTTAAAGTTTTGCCATGACTAAGAGTCTGTTGAATTCTGAGTCTATTTGATATTTTCATAGAGAAATAAAAAACAACAAAACAGATGCATGGATTACTTGAACAAGGGAACTGAAAGTTGAATATTTGCCTTACTTCAGGTTTTCAATACACAAATAGCTAAAACGGAAAGCTAATATAAAATGATCTTTAAACTTTTGCAGAAAGGGAGTATGATGGTGGGTCTAAAGATTCCAAAAGGGCAGGAGAGATAAAAAAACAGCAGCTTCTGTGACACCAGAAAGTAATAAACATCAGGAGCGAAAACTGATGAGTTCCCCTCTCGAAAGTAATGAAATTCAAAGGTTGGAGAAGTTCAGGAAAATCAAATCTCCTCTTCAGAAACATTCTGTTAGGCCTCAAGGGTGAGTCAGAATTCTGTTTCACAGACATGCTTTAGCAAAAAACATTCAGAAAGGATTGATAGCTCAAGTTTTCAGGCTTGTATCAACAAAGAAGGAAATGACTTATATCCTGATTCCTGGTCAAAAACTTGACTTCATACACGAAACTTCACCTGAAGTTTAAGAACTGAGGAGGGTGCTGTAGCTTGTTATGCATCTCGGTCATCATCACGTTGAAGGCAGCCCTGCAGAACCAAAATTTCACAGCACACATGTACCAAGGGGTTACACTAAGAAACTCAAATAGGTGATTGTGCCATCATAAGTAGTTCTAAGTTTGGTTTGGGTGTGCCATGCAATGTCTGGTTGTTCAATCATTTATTGAATTATATTTGTTTCTTGCCATTGTCGTTCAATTCAAAACCCTCCAATTTGGAATCTAGAAATAAACTTTGGAGGGTTAAAATCTTGAAACATGGATAAGAATCTAATTAGTTGAGGAGGCTGCTATTGGTTTATTTGGGTGTTCTTCTTGTATGCAATCTTGGAGCTTTTGTAGTGGAAAGAATGATAGATCATCTAGAAATGGAAAATAACCAAGTATTACTTTATTTCTAGTAAAATTAGTTCTTAGTCATTTCTTTACATCATCATATTCTAGAGTGAATAATAATTCTATTTCCTGTGGGTAGGCCTCCTAGAATCCTTATAATGAACTAGTACTGACATTGATATTTTGTGGCTGAGCTGTAGTCATTGAAATGCTGAGGCATGAGATTATGCATGCTCATTTTAAAAAACATTCACCTTAACTTTTGTTAGTTTTTCAGTTAACGGATTTAATCCCACTAATACTTTTATTGTTTAAAAGTTTCCTAATTTTTATTCATGTGAACATAAGAAATAATGATTAAGTAGATGAGGATAGTGATTATTTCATTCAACTTTTTACTTCACATGACTAATTGAGGGATATCAAAACATTTGTGTTTGATGGATTGATTAATGTGATTAAATTTGTATTGCCCAAAATACCCTTTTGTCACAATTTCTTCCCTTTTTTTCAATATCTTTCCACCTTCACTTTTTCTTTTTCTTTTCTCTCATTTTTCTTCTTTTCTTCTTTTCTTCTTTTCTTCTTCAGTTGTCTTCTTTCTCTCCCTGCTTTTTTGTCTTTTCTATCTTCTTTCTTCTTTTTTTTTCCCTCTCATTTTCTGTGGTCTTCAGATTTATTCTTTCTTTCTCTATTTTTCTTCTCTCGTATCTTCTCATTCTCTCCACCAAGCTGGCGCATCACCATCACCACTGCCAACGCCACCCTTTTCCTTTTTGTTTCTTTTGTCTCTTTTCTTTTTCTCCCCGTTCTTTTCCCCTTGTCCTCTTTTCTAACATTCTGTTAGCATGGTGACGATGGCTTCACACTGTCGCTGCAATGCGATTGCCACCACCCTTCTTTTCCATTTTATTAATGTCCAAATGCTAGCCTGAGTAGGATTCTTTCATCAGAGGTAAGTGGGGTGATCCACTATCAAGATTTTACTCCACTCATGTTCTGGCCTTCACTACAATCAAGGGCTGGAATCATGCAATGTAACAAAGTGATTACCTGGGATAAAAAATATATCTAGACTAATCAAGCAATGTGAGATAGGCCTTATTGTTTTTATGTTAGCTTATATACATGAAAGTGTGTGTGTTGATATCTTTGTGGCATATATCTCTTTCTTCTTGTATGGGATTGAGAAACCTCACCTTTGCATGTACATTTTTATGTCTTTGTGTGTGTGGGTGGGGGAGGGGGTGGCATTTAAGCATGTATTCCTCATGATACTTCTTCATTAAAAGTTCTCTTAGAGTGATGCAAAGTGATAATTGACCCCTTTCATTGTTTATTGGAGTAAACTATATTGCGTTGCAATGTATTTTTTACCTTTGACTGACTGTGGATTGTTTGGACAATAGGAAGTTGCTCTGAAGAAGCTCCTTGACCAAGATTTCTCGGGTGCTGCGTTGGGATGAGTTTAAGAAAGAAGTAAGGATTCCCCTTATATGACTTACATGTGAATTATAATATTTGATACAATTGAGACATCTTATGGTAAATTTTTGACATGTGAAAAAAGATAAATTTTATAGAGTAATGTTTTAATATCCTTAGTACATATTTAATTGAAAGTTCACTGGCAGCATACCTTTTACTGAAGTTCATCACAAAGTTGTTCTTTTTTTTTTTTTTTATCTTCACAGCCCCACCACCTTCCACCCCCTCCCCCCTCCCCCCCCCCCCCCAAAAAAAAAAAAAAGCCAAAGGAAAATTAAGAAGATCTCGAGTAGTTATAAATATCAGTCTTGATGGTAATTTTCACCATTTAATTATATTCAGTAATACGACATGCTTGTTGCTTGACAATGAGTTGCTTTCCTTTATTTTCTTTTGAGGGTTTGACTTCAATTGACATGGCAAAATTTGATGAAGAGTCAAGAATCGGATATGTTCTGCATTCATCTTTCTGATGCAGTGCTCTCTGCTATTCTGCTTAAACTTTCTATAGAATACAATTTCTTGTATGTTATAAAGTTCAGTAAAGGTGCTTGGTAAATCTCTGTTTAAGATTTATATTTTCTTTAGAGGGATTAGTCACTGTTTTGTGGTCACAGGTGCGGATAATGCGTACGTTACGCCATCTAGATGTAGTTCTTTTCACAGGTGCCGTAACTCCCCCGCTAAACCTTCTATCATGATTGAGTTTCTGCCTCGGTAAGTTGCTGATCCTTACTGATCCTTAACTGTACTTGTATATAACTCTTGTAGCTTGTGGCGACATGTTTGTGATCATTGACAAATTGTTATGACACATTTGCTTATGTATATGGTTGCAGGAAGAACCCTAATATCACAGAGAAGATGAATTATCTACTTTTTATGATCAGTGCAGGTAATATACTGTCCCAAGTGTGCTTAATTTACAAGCGTAGATGTCTTCCGATCTTTTGTTTGTTTCTTTTCTGCATCATCTATGTCAGTCCACATCTTGTTCATCTTGTAAACTCGATTCTAAACTGATATGGGTCAGTTTGAAATGCAATTGTCTCGAATCATTTGCACATACAACAAGGCTCATATCACAAAATTACTGGATGATGTGAGTTTTTATCCCCCCTCTTATAACTGATATAAGTTTTATAGTCAAATTTTTTATTTTTAGTAAATATGGCATCTTTCCTTTTGTGGTGTTTTTTCTACTTGAGTGTATTCAAAATCTTGAACTTGTTTGATTTTAAAGTTTAGCACCTTCATTTCATTTTCTTTTGTTATTTTTCCACCTTATATGCTATATTTATGGATATTCAACCAGTTCTTCATGTAATTATGCTTTGACTCTCTTCGTCTTTGTATAGGCACGGAAAGGGGGAAAACTATTTGCTCAGTTAGCCGGCTTGCTTCAGTACTATGAAGGAAGGTAGACAAAGAATTGATGATGAGGTGTTTCAAGCTCATTAGAAACTCCTCCGGGCTTCAGTTTATCTCATTTAAAAAGATTCCAAAGGTATGTATCGTGTTGACAAAATCCATCCAAATCCAACTTAATTGTTACTAGCAAGCGTCGCAAGACATTAACATTGAGGTCTATGTTATTGAGCCACTTATAGAAATTTTAATTTTGAAGTACTTTTATGAATCTTCTCCGTTCATATATGTTGGTGAAAGGGTAAGCATGATGAAAGTAGTTTGACTCTCTGTGTTTGTCAGACATCCTAATGGAAACTCAGCAATGACAATAGATGTTAAGTTAGCAACTTGAATGGTCTTAAATATTTATTTCAAGCATATGAAGTTTGTAACTTGTGTCTAGTTATGTTTTGTATGACATTTGATGGTGATTGAGGACTAGAGGTTAACAAAAAGAATGTGCTAAGATTTTGAGAACATTATTTCTGGGTTGGCTAATAGGTTTGAAATAAAAGAACTCTTATAGACAACTTTTTTTATAGCTGACTTTAATTGGGGTGAATTTGACAAAAGTGCTTGAGAAATTGATTGTGAAAAAATTGATTAAAAGATGTTTTTAGGAGAATTGATTCAGCATGATATAGTTGTGCCTTCAGATTATAGGAAGAATCAAGTTCTGGAAAGTTCAAAATATCATGTCGAGTAAGATGAGCTTCTTAGCTGATTCTGTCAGAATGCTTTCTATGGTTTATGAGTCAAATTATAACTTAATCACAGTCTCTAAATCATATTTTTGATTTCTCTAAAGCTTTACCTAATTTTCCTTGAGCATTCTACCTATGCAGTAGATATACAACTGTGGCTATATTCTGGCTAAACTTAAATGTGTATGATAGGAAGGGAAAAAAACACAAGTTGCTATTTGAATAATGGCTACACTAAAATGACTAGTTTGATGAAATACTAGGTGCTTGTGCATGTAGGTTGCTCAAGTTTTTCATTTATCTAAGAGACACAATGCTGTGTTTGCAAATTATATTGATTAATTTACCATTGCTCATTATCTTTTTCAATTTTCTTTAGGAGCTTTAATGGAATTTTATGGGGTTTTTTGTTGATTGGGATTGAATTTGCTTCCTTGCTTCCGATATTTGTAATGATATGTTCTCTATTGTTATTCTTTCTCTGATGACAATTTTCACTCTGTGTTTCCTTTTCTTTAAAATGTATGATTATCTTGTGGCTTCATGTTATTCGTAGTATCCAGATTTTTTGTGTTTGATGGTGGGTTTTGTACCTATAAATTAGATACTATTTGCTTACATTTGGTAAGTTTTTGAGCTTTTTGTTTGTCTTATGGGTGTTTTTGTTTTTTTACTTTGCATAAAAGAGCTTGGAACATGGAGTTTCGGACATGATGTGGTGTGCAGAGGAACAAAAGTTTGTTTTAAAAAAATTGAGCACCTAGGCGCCTTCCCATTAAAAGAAAGGTTTTGAGTAATGATTATGATTGAAAACTTATGGCCAATGATAGAAATTGATTTTACTTGTTTATAGCTCTTGGAAGTGATGAATGTTGTGTTTGTGTTTATGCTCGACTCTTGTGGTAATTTTTCCTTTGGTTGTAATTCTTTGGAACTTTGAGTGCATAGCCTTTAGCACTTAGGTTTTCTGCTTGCTTAGAGAGAGTTTATGCAAATTTAGTAATTTTTTGTGGATTCTAGAACTTGCTTGATTGTCACTTGAGGCGAACTCCTAGACTACATGACATTAGGGACATGATCTAGGCCTTCTTTGGTCCGTTTGAGCCTTTCAAGCCAACCTGCCTATAATATATTATCCCTAGCATACCCTGTTGAGCCTAATTTAGCTTTTTTCTTTGTCACCCAAAATTTGCCCTAGCCTCAAAATACTTTCCTAATTGTTACCATTCACTCACACCACATGATCATTCTAGGAATTAATATTTAGAGCTATGAATATATTTGGAAGGATGGTGGAGTTTTGAAAAGATAATTCCACACATATTTATATCTCCCCAAAAAGGAAAAAAAAGGAAAAAAAAAAGCCAGAAAAAAAAAGGAAAAAAGGTGGATTGACAAATTGAAAGTCAAAATGAGTTTGGTGGTGTAATTGCTCTTGAGAAAGGTCCTAGAATGGTTGTCTGTGATGGGTGATTTAAGCCACAAATGTTATCCTTTATCCTACCATTACCCTTGCCGCACGTTACAAGCTTATTAAAGTCCTAATGATCATTGGTGTTATGATTCGTCTATATTAGTGGAGAGTGGCATGAAAAGTAAGCTTATGGAGTTCTAAAATTTCTTATTTTGAGATCAATCTCTATTTACTTGTTTCCATAAACCAATCCGAGCTGCGAATAGTTAGGTGTAAAAGGCTATGCACAAATTAAAGAGGGGTGAAATTAGCGTTTTGAGTTGAAATTTTACACATTCACGATATGTTGAGTTTTCTTAGAGTTAAAGACTTTGTGAGATCTTTGAGGCCCGTTTGGTTAGTAGATTTGATTGTTACTTTTTAGCTTGTCACTCCACATACCGAAGAAGCAAATCAGACGAGTTACAAAAATATGATGTCGATGGAGCATCTGCCGTGGAAAGTGGACTTTCCACTGGACAATCCCATAATAGTTCCACGAAATTCACTGAGCAAAGAGTGAGTTTTTTCAACTATTCTCTTTTTTGTCTGTTTGATTGTAGCTGCATTTGTATTCGGTGAAGATAAATTGGATGATAGCTATTTATGGTAGTCTGTTACGATTTGAATTTCTTGCACAGTGATTTGATGCTTCAATTTTTTTAAATTGGAAACCATTACAAGGGATGGTGGTCTTTATCACAATTTGTAATGTTTTTGTTTCCATCAAGTTCTTCTAGCACTTTGATCTAGTGTGCTTATTGGTAGTTCTTATTTTCAATACCTTGAGAGTTCGATTACCGGTAGTACTTTTTTAATTAATACCTTGAGATTCTAGTTAGTTCTACACATTTTACAGGAGAGCAAACTATCCCATGTACTGATGAACTATAAGGACTCATCTTTTTCTCCTAGTCTTTGATTTACCGATTGCCATTTTCTTCTATATTTTTCTGTTCTTGTTACTGCTATAAATAAGGGGTAACTGCTATGTTATAAATAAGGGGTAACTGCTATGTTACTTTGTTAACTTTAGATTTCCAAATTTGCTCACTTCTTGGAAAATGTCGTGACTTTCATCTTGTAGGGACATTTCTCATTTTCTTAATATTGTAATTACTGATTTTCTGCAGGTGCATGTCTAGCGTTGTACAAGTGATTTGACCATAAAAATGAAGCTGAATTTTTGAAAATTATGGATGAACTTCTTGGTTCTCTATCTACGCATTCACAGTATTTAGCCTTCGTTAATCATGGATCATCATTCACGTGGCTCCCTAATCTGTTAGAACCTTAAGGAAGGACCTGTTGACAGTGACATGTGAAGAGGATGATATGTTCAAAGATGCCTTGCCTGATTTCATGATTTTGCATACTCTGCTGAAACTTGTATCAAGGAGACGGATCTGTCCAAGGGAAAAATTATTCCCAGTGATGTTTTTTATGAGGCAATGGGCAAATGAGGGAATGGGGTCTGATGATTCTGATTTTGTGTCTATCACATTCTTGACATTCTTGACAAGGAACCCTGGTTCCCCGAGTACGATGCCATTCGTACACAGGTAATCTTCTGAAGGAAAGTTGTGAAAGAAAAAGAATTAGATATTTTGAAATTAAATCCTCTATATTTTTGTTTCTGAATTATTTAGTGAACTTCGCATATGAGTTTTTGGATGTCAAAGTTGGAGTTCTATTGCAACTAACAACTCTTGTTGATGTGATAAACTATTTTGTGCTTTTCCTTTCTGCCATTAAATTTTTAGCTTGTGTGTTTCCATAACATTTTACAATTTTTGCAGTTGGCAAGGGAGAGTGTCATTTTGGGTGAAAGCTTTCTCAGAAGATATAGTCAAAAGACTTGAAGATTTTGAATAGAGCCCTTGAAAGTGATTGTAAATCAAAAATTGCCAAAGGTGGAGGGGATAAGTATATGCCATTAGCAGAAAAAGCAAAAAAACTAAAAAGAAAAAGAGCAAAAACAAAAAAAAGAACAAAAAAAAGCCAAAAAAAAAAAAGAAATTTAAATTTAAAAAAAAATACAGAGAAACAAAAGGACAAAAGAAAAATTCATTGGTGATGTAAACTCTGTTCGGTGCCAACTTTGTTCCGTAAAAGTTGCTGATTCCTTTTCGTTTCCTTTAATCCAGGGAAGCATATGGGTGAGTTTACCCACATATCATCTCCTAAATTATTACCATGTCAGCACTAGATCATCTTCTTCTTCTTTCCATCCTTCTCTCGATCAATTTTCTTCATCAGTGCATCCTTATCACCTGTGTATTACTCTTGATGTATCTTTGTTGTAGTGATGTAAGCTCGTACATGTCATTAGAGACATTTCATCAATGGAAGTTGAGCAATAAAACTGTGAACCTGATGGGAATGGATAATGCGCACTCAACAGGCTCAAAAGAAGTTTTGCAGGGTTTGTAAATGACTGCTGATTATAGATTTTTCATGAAGTTCTTTAATTGCTTATTTTCCTCTTCTCAAGTTTTCATATATAGTACATTTTCTGTTAAGGGTCTTGGATCATGTTAGCTTCATTTAGTTGCTATTGAATTGTTGTCTTGTATAGGAACCTAATATGTAATAATTAGTTCTCCTTAGTGCTTGAGAACCATTTTAAATATAGGACTCCTTTTTCTAAAAATGGAAATCTTTGATTGTGTTTCATATCATGTGTGAGTCATACTCTATTAAGATTGATTTGTAGTTACATTTCAAAAATATGTTGAAAGGATTATTTTGGGCCTGCATAAACTTTTGTATTTGCATGTATTTTCGTGGAGCAGATGCATTAGTGTGGTGACAAATGATACCTCACATCATAATTTAACATGAGCACAGGCTAGCAAAGATCACATGCTTCAGGTATTAAAGTTCCGATTTGTGCATTTGAATTTCTGCCTTTCAAGTGCTGAAGTTCATTTATCTTTCAGGACGAGCATAGCTCAAGTAAATGAAGAAACACTCAAACAAATGGAATTGGTCCATGAGAATTTAAAAAATGAGGTATTGTTGATGCATTTTAGCTTCTTTCAAGAGATTGCTCCTAGCACTCACACTGCCTTCTATCAAGAGAATGATCTGTTTACATTCTGTTGTTGATAAGTAAGATGATATACCTTGCCATCATCCTTAGCTGTTGGTAAAATGGTTTCCTCAATGGGTTTGGTTGGCTATTCACTAAAGCATAAATACTGGACTGGATTATCACTTGATCATTAATATTTTCAAGAATCCTTGAATTTAGTCACTTCACAGGACGTTGTGGTTCTCTATTGACATACTTCTAAATATATGGTGGCCTTCAATATATTTCTTTTGTTCTCATACATGTCTTAATATTGTAATTTCTGATTTTCTGCAGGTGCATGTCTCGAGTTGTATACGTGATTTGACCGTAAAAATGAAGCTGAATTCTTTGAAATTATGGATGAACTTCATGGTTCTTTACCTACACATTCTCAGTATTTAGCCTATTCATTTATCATGGTCATCAGTCACGTGGCTCCCTAGTCAGTTAGAACCTTAAGGAAGAACCTGTTTGTAGTGACATGTGAAGAGGATGATATGTTCAAAGATGCCTTGCCTGATTTCATGATTTTGCTTGCTCTGTTGAAACTTGTATCAGGGAGACGGATCTGTTTACAGGAAAAATTATTCCCATTGATGTTTTTTTTTTTTGAGGCAATGGGCAAATGAGGCAATGGGGTCTGATGATTCTGATTTTGAGTCTGTCACATTCTTGACAAGGAACCCTGGTTACCCTAAGTACCATGCCATACCTACACAGGTAATTTTCTGAGAGAGAACTATGAAAGAAAAAGAATTAGATATTTTGAAATTAAATCCTCTATATTTTTGTTTCTGAATTATTTAGTGAACTTCGCATGAGTTTTTGGATGTCAAAGTTGGAGTTCTATTGCAACTAACCACTCTTGTTGCTGTGATAAACTATTTTGTGCCTCCATCTGCTGTTAAATTTTCAGGTTGTGTTTCCATAACATTGTACAATTTTTGCAGTTGGCAAGGGAGAATGTCATTTTGGGTGAAAGCTTTCTCAGAAGATACAGTTAAAAGACTTGGAAGATTTTGAATAGAGCCCCTGAAAGTGATTAGAAATCAAGAATTGCTAAAGGTGGAGGGAATAATTATATGCCATTCGCAGAAAAAAAGCCAAAATAAAAATAAAAAAGATCAAAAGAAACATTCATTGGTTCTGTAAACTCTGTTCAGTGCCAGCTTTGTTCCGTAAAAGTTGCTGATTCCTTTTGGTTCCCTTTATTCGAGGGAAGCATATGGGTGAGTTTACCCACATATCATCTCCTAAATTATTACCATGTCAGCACTAGATCATCTTCTTCTTCTTTCCATCCTTCTCTTGATCAATTTTCTTCATCAGTCACCTGTGTATTACTCTTGATGTATCTTTGTTGTAGTGATGTAAGCTCGTACATGTCATTAGAGACATTTCATCAATGGAAGTTGAGCAATAAAACTGTGAACCTGATGGGAATGGATAATGCGCACTCAACAGGCTCAAAAGAAGTTTTGCAGGGTTTGTAAATGACTGCTGATTATAGATTTTTCATGAAGTTCTTTAATTGCTTATTTTCTCTTCTCAAGTTTTCATATATAGTACATTTTCTGTTAAGGGTCTTGGATCATGTTAGCTTCATTTAGTTGCTATTGAATTGTTGTCTTGTATAGGAACCTAATATGTAATAATTAGTTCTCCTTAGTGCTTGAGAACCATTTTAAATATAGGACTCCTTTTTCTAAAAATGGAAATCTTTGATTGTGTTTCATATCATGTGTGAGTCATACTCTATTAAGATTGATTTGTAGTTACATTTCAAAAGTATGTTGAAAGGATTATTTTGGGCCTGCATAAACTTTTGTATTTGCATGTATTTTCGTGGAGCAGATGCATTAGTGTGGTGACAAATGATACCTCACATCATAATTTAACATGAGCACAGGCTAGCAAAGATCACATGCTTCAGGTATTAAAGTTCCGATTTGTGCATTTGAATTTCTGCCTTTCAAGTGCTGAAGTTCATTTATCTTTCAGGACAAGAGCATAGCTCAAGTAAACAAAGAAGCACTCAAACAAATGGAATTGGTCCATGAGAATTTAAAAAATGAGGTATTATTGATGTATTTTAGCTTCTTTCAAGAGATTGCTCCTAGCACTCACACTGCCTTCTTTCAAGAGAATGATCTGTTTACATTTTGTAGTTGATAGTGAGTAAGATGATATAACTTGTCATCATCCTTAGATGGTTTCCTCAATGGGTTTGGTAGGCTATTCACTAAAGCGTAAATACTGGACTGGATTATCACTTGATCATTAATATTTTCGAGAGGCCTTGAATTTAGTCACTTCACAGGACGTTGTGGTTCTCTATTGACATACTTCTAAATATATGGTGGCCTTCAATATATTCCTTTTGTTCTCATACATGTCTTAATATTGTAATTTCTGATTTTCTGCAGGTGCGTGTCTCGAGTGTGTACGTGATTTGACCGTAAAAATGAAGCTGAATTCTTTGAATCACTCACGTGCCTCCCTAATCAGTTAGAACCTTAAGGAAGGACCTGTTTGTAGTGATATGTGAAGAGGATGATATCTTCAAAGATGCCTTGCTTGATTTCATGATTTCGCATGTCTCTGCTGAAACTTATATCAAGGAGAAGGATGTGTCTTAAGGGAAAAATTATTTAAAATTATTCCCAGTGGTGTTTTTATGAGGCAATGGGCTCTGGCGATTCTGATTTTGTGTCTGTCACATTCTTGACAGAAGCCTGATTCCCTTGAGTACAATCCATACCTACACAGGTAATCTTCTGAAGGAGAACTGTGAAAGAAAAAGAATTTGATATTTTGAAATTAACTCCTCTATATTTTTGTTTCTGAAAATTATGTAGTGAACTTTTCAGATGTCAAAGTTAGCAAATATAGTGGGGTTAGTGGTACAAACATAGGAAATTCTGATGATGAACTATGGCAAACAAAGACAAGAGACAAGAACATGGATATGCCTAATGCGATTTCTTCAAGGGCATAAAAGAAAGGAGAAGGGTTAATCGTGAACAACACGTACTTTTTTCGTGGGGGAGAAGCTTGTACTTGTGCTAGTTGATCTCTTTCTGCAAGAGCTCCAATTACAAAAAAGTATCACCTTTTTCCATATGTAATCCAAAGTATGGGAAGGTGAGGATTTGTTATAAGTGAGAAATGATTTCCAATGGTTCTTTTAATAAAGGTTTGCATATTTGGAATTTTAGGAATTTCGATCAGGATTTTGATTGTTTTTGTGGAAAAATAGAGAAGACAAATGAAGATAAAATCATTTCTATTGTTTATAATTCTGTACAAGGGTCACTTATATACAATCAACCCTAACTACAAATAAGGAAACTACTCAATCAAATCAAATCAATCTTCTAATTAAGCAAGGTCAATCAAATCCTCTAATTGAGAAATCACACCCTAATCATAGGTTATTATAACTCATACTTTCCCACACTCCCCCTCAAGCTGGTGAATAGATATTTTCCATTCCCAGCTTGGAAACCTTCGTTTGAAATGCCGTACTACTTAAACCTTTGGTCAGTACATCTGCAAGCTGGTAGTGAGTAGGCATATAAGGGATACAATCAATTCACTTTTTAATTTCTCCTTAATGAAATGTCTGTCAATTTCTATATGTTTTGTTCGGTCATGTTGTACTGGATTATGTGCAATGCTGATTGCAGACTTGTTGTCGTAGTAAAGTCTCATAGGACCATCCCACCTGATGTTCAAATCTTCCAAAATGATCTTGAACCATAGTAACTCGCAAACCCCTTGGGCCATTGCTCGAAATTCTGCTTCAGCACTGGATCTTGCCACCACATTTTATTTTTTACTCCTCCATGTTACAAGATTCCACCAAGGAAGGTACAATACCCGGTTGTTGATCTTCTATCTACTATAGACCCAGCGTAGTTTGCATCGGTGTATGCTTCAAGTACTAGCCCTGTACTTCTTCGAAACAAGATACCCTTTCCTGGAGTTCCCTTAAGATATTGTAACACCCGGTTGACAGCTTGCAAATGAACCTCCTTTGGATTATGCAAAAACTGACTAATCACACTTACTGCATAAGCTATATCCGGTCTTGTGTGACAGAGATAAATTAGTCTCCCTACAAGTCGTTGATACCTTCCTTTATCCACAGCAACATCTTCCTCAGCCTCTCCAAGTTTGTGGTTGGGATCTATCGGTGTGCTAACTGGCTTACATCCCAACTTTCCGGTTTCCTTGAGAAGATCTGTAACATACTTTTGTTGGGAGATGAAAATTCCCTTATTTGAATGCGCAACCTCAATTCCTAAGAAGTATTTCAACCTTCCTAATTCCTTGATCTCAAATTCCTTGGCCAAATGCTTCAAAACCTGTCTTTCTTTTTTATCGTTCCCTGTTATGATGATATCGTCAACGTATACCAAGAGAGCAGTCACTCCCCCTGAATTTGAATGTTTCACAAACAACGTATGATCCCCTTGACTTTGTCTGTATCCCATCTTTGTCATAACCTTTGCAAACCTTCCGAACCATGCCCTTGGAGATTGCTTAAGCCCATATAACGTCTTCTTTAGCTTGCACACATGATTAGCAGCTATGTTCCTTTCAAATCCCGGTGGAATCTTTATATAAATTTCCTCTTCAAGATCTCCATGCAAAATTGCATTTTTTACATCAAATTGCTGCAAATCCCAAACGTCTCTTGATAATCTACTCCATATGTCTGAGTATATCCTTTAGCTACCAATCTCGCCTTATACCTCTCTAGTGACCCATCTGCTTTATATTTCACTGTGTACATCCACCTGCATCCCACTGGTCTTTTTCCTGCAGGTAATGGCACCAACTCCCAACTTTTGTTCTTTTCTAATGCCTGCATCTCAACATTCATAGCTTGTTTCCAGTTTTCATTAGATAAAGCCTCGGATAAACTGGTAGGTATGTGAATACTATTCAAATTTATAAGAAAACTCCTATGAATTGGTGAATTTTTTTCAAATGACACAACATGTGAAAGTGGATACAAAGGATGCTTAGTACACTCCCTAGTTCCCTTCCTAATAGCAATATGAACATTTAGATTTGAGTTACTATTTGAATGATAATTTAATTCAGTTTGTAAAGGAAAGTTAGAAGATGTTACCTCATTTCCAGGGTCCGGGTTAGATTCTCGAACTGGTGCAAGTTCCGGGATTGAAGCTTTCTTTCTCGAGTACACTTCAGCAAATGGGGACAGTTGTGTAGGCATGGTTTCAATAGTATGCAAGGGTTCATCAGGCTCAACAAGAGACTTAGGTATGAATCATCAAACTCAGTTGGAGTTGGAAGTGTTGGTGTTGACGAGGAAGGAGCAGGGAGCACGGGTGTTATTGAGGAAGGTAGATCGGAAAGAAAGGAGTCCTTATCTTCCATAACTGTATTCTCCCCCTGAAGATAAGGAGTGGAAAAGTATGATTCTTTTTCGTGGAAAGTGACATCTACAGAAGTATAAAACTTCTTAGAAGGTGGATGGTAACACTTATATCCCTTTTGAGTTGGAGAGTAGCCCACAAAAACACATCTAATTGCCCTTGGATCTAATTTTTCCCTGTTTGAACTATGAATATGGACATAAGACACACACCCAAAAATCTTAGGAATGAGATGGTTTGAAGTACGTAGGTTAGGGTAGAATTTGGAAAGTATTTCCATAGGACTCTTGAAATCTAAGACTCTAGATGGTAACCTATTTATAAGGTATGCGGCTGTTAACACTGCTTCCCCCCAATAAGATTTAGGCATTTTGTTTTGAAACAGAAATGCTTGGGTTGTATCAAGAAGATGACCATTTTTCCTTTCAGCAATTCCATTTTGTTGTGGAGTGCTTACACATGATGACTCATGAATTATGCATTCCTTTTGAAAGTATGGAGTTAAAACCTGATTGAAATACTCCCTAACATTGTCTGACCTAAATCGTTTGATTTTGACACCAAACTGATTTTGAACCATGATATGGAAATTTGGGAGGACAAAACTCACATCAAATTTATTTTTAAGCAGAAAAATCCAAGAGACTCTAGTGCAATCATCAATGAAGGACACAAACCAACGTGCTCCAGAAATGTTTGGAATAGGAGAAGGACCCCAAATGTCACTATGGATTAAGGAAAAAGGAACTGAACTTCTTTTGTTGCTAATTGGAAATGGTACTTGTTTGTGCTTTGCAAGTTCACATACCTCACAATGAAAATTTTCGACATCTAACCCCTTACTTAAAGAAGGAAACAGAATGTTGAGAGTTCTGAATGATGGATGTCCAAGTCTACGATGATAAAGCCAAATTTTTTCTTTATTGGATAAAGAACGCTCAGAAAAAAATGACAAAAGTGACCTGCTCATTTTGACACTCGAATTGCTTGGTGTCTCGAGATAATAAAGCCCGTTCCGTTCCTTAGTACGTCCGATCGTCTTCCCTGAATCCTGGTCCTGAAATACGCAGTAAGTGGGGTGGAAAATGACATTACAACACAAATCTTGAGTAAGTTTTTGTATAGAAACAAGACTAGTGGACAACTTTGGAACATGAAGAACGTTTTTCAATATAAGTGTAGGACTAATTGGAACATCTCCTATTCCTGCAACAGTGGTTAGTGAACCATCGGCAGTGGTAATTTTTCTATTACTTGGACAAGGGTTATAAGTGCTAAATTTCTGTGATGAATGAGTCATGTGATCTGTAGCACCTGAATCCATGATCCAAGAATTAACAAAAGTTTCATCCGAGACATTTAATCCAATGGAAACGGGAAAATCACCTGAACTGCACAAATGAAGAAATACCTGAAGGTTTCTCAAGAGTCAGTAACAAGTTCCTTAACCTATCAATCTCCTGTTTGTTGAGTTCTATGTGCTTTTGAGTCCTTTCTTCTGTTATCTTGGACATGGTGGTAGAAAACAGAAAAGAGTTGTGAGTCTTGATTTGGCAATTAAGGCCTCCAACAATTAGCAACAACGAAGGCTACTGGAGATAATATGAAATGGATATGGGCAATAAAGGCCCTCTGGTGAGGCTTGGCAATGAAGGCCAAGAGAGAAACGGCAATG
Source organism: Paulownia fortunei (assembly GCA_019321725.1). NCBI lineage: Eukaryota > Viridiplantae > Streptophyta > Magnoliopsida > Lamiales > Paulowniaceae > Paulownia > Paulownia fortunei. Next base: position 17,627,024 of record CM033121.1, read on the forward strand.
AAGGCCGAAAAAATATAATTCCCTGTTTATGGGTTTATGAGCCTAAAGCTCTGATACTATGTGGAAAAATAGAGAAGACAAATGAAGATAAAATTATTTTTATTGTTTATAATTCTGTACAAGGGTCACTTATATACAATCAACCCTAACTACAAATAAGGAAACTACTCAATCAAATCAAATCAAATCAATCTTCTAATTAAGGAAGGTCAATCAAATCCTCTAATTGAGAAATCACACCCTAATCATAGGTAATTATAACTCATACTTTCCCACAGTTTTATATAGAGCATAAGGTGGTTAGTTAAAAATGATTAAAATCAACAGCTAGTACTTTTTTTTGATGAGGTTGAAATGTTTTTTTGAAATAAAAAGGAAAGAGAATTTAAGTATGCACAAAACTAATGAAATTCTGGATTTGATTTTGTGTGTAATATGTATTGGTGCAGCATCATTCCTATTTAAAGAATTTTTATGCGAACTTTTGCCATGTCTTTAGTATCTGTCAAGATATTTTGCATTTTCACAAGTCCAAAACTGGCTTGAGCTTCACATGAAAATTTTATCACTTTAAAGTTGATTGTTAATTCCTAGATTTTCTTTTGCACTATTTTCTACAAATTTGTATGCTAACACAATTTACAAGAAGTTGCATTTACAGATTCTACAAAGACAGATTTCCTCCCTTGAGCATACTTGTTGTTTGCCTCTCAAACTGTTGAGCTTATGCCTTCTCACTGCAGCAAACTCTCTTTCCATCATTTTGTGAACTTGTTATCTCATGTAAGAAAGTGAATTTGGTTATGGTTTTGTGTTGTATTTGGGCAACTTCTCCTACGTGATAACATTTTCTCTCCAACTCCTTCTAAGGAGAATTTTTTATTTATTTTTTGTTGAAGCTAACTAAACACTTAACCAAATGACAATAAATTGAAGATGAGAAAGCAAAGTAAGAATGTTGTAGTTTTTAGTCAGTTGGACATTCTATTTTAGCTTGAAATCTTTAGATAATAAGTTTTAATAGCTATATAATCAATTACCTAAGAATTGTCAACTTGGAAAAGAGTCATAATCCACCAGGTTTTTGGTTTTCATTCTCCTTCCTTTTCATCTACTTTTGTTTGTTTCTTCTTCTTCTCCTTATCATTCCCCCTCTTTTACATTGTAAATTTAGTTTCCTAAATTTATTTTTTGTCAATTTTTTTTGTGTTCTCATCCCTCTTATTTTTTTCAGGATATCATTATACTATCATTATACTGGTATTGCTTGGGCCGTTTGGTCTTTTTGTATCGTTTGTAGTGTTGAAATTATGGATAGCGAAGAGGAGTACATGATTCCTCTGAAGGTTTTGATTTCATTCCTTTCATTTCTTGAAGCCTTTTTAATGGGAAAGTTTCTTGCTTTGTTGCATTGTGCTAAAATTAAATATTAAGTTAAAGATGTCTTTTCCTTTGGAATTATCTAATGAGGGAACTTTTTTAATTTTTTCAATTTTGATGACAAATATTAGATTCCACTATTATGCAACATATGGTGACTTGCATGAGCATGATAATTAGTTGCTTTTGTGCCATATTCTGCAACATCCTCTTTTGCTAGTTTTTTTTGCTCATATGTCAACGCATATGTTTATAATGGCAAATTTTCTATGTTGTGAGTTAATTGCAAAAAAGTCTGTAGTGTGTGTATGTCTGCATGCACCTGTTTGTTTATTTTTTTGGTTTGTTTGTGTGTGAGCTTGATTTTTTATATGTATGCTGAAGTTAAGAATATTATGTTCAGCACCTCATGTTGATCAATTTGTTGTTAGTTCTAATTGATTCTCTTTAAATATCACTAGTGAAGAGTTCTTGTCATTGAAAGTTTATCTAACCTTTGTTACTTCCTAGTAAGTTGTTAGATACAGTGTGAAGTTGCTTGAGTTTTTAGTTTATGTTGGTTCTATTTGTCAGCCTACTGAATATTGAATGACATTCCATTTCCTGGATAATCATTTATGATCTGTTAAATTGAGAAATAAATGGTTATTAGATGCACACAAATTGTCGTATGAATCCTCATATTAAGGTTGTAGATTTATCACCTGGTGATTCTTGTGATTTGCTTTAGTTCTTGCTCGGTAATGTCCACAAATATATTTTCTTATCTTTTGTTGTTAAAAGTTCAATTTTTTGATGGGGAATTGCATAGATGTCCATCTTGCTTGAGATGATTGTTGGTTGCCCTAGACTTGTAATGTCCAGATGGTGAAAGGGATCTTTTCTTGCTATACTGGTTATATTGGTCATTAGCCTTCAGCAAGCATTTTTTTTAGATTTAGTTTCGTTTGTTTCTTTTGATCTTTTAGTTATATGCAAGTGCTTTGGTAGTTTGCTTTTGCCGGAGGACTGGACACTTGCTCCGTAATGTCCACAAATATCTTTTCTTAAGCATTTGATAAAGTTTATTTTAATGTCTCATATTGAATTTTTGTTGTTGTGGGATGTGGGTTCATCTTCTGGGTTTGGTTGGCCATGTCTCTTGCTGACTTTGTCTTAATGCTGTCGCATCTTGCTGAAGGAAGTGAAAGGTTTGACGCCTCTTTTCTTTTTCTTTGCATCTCTCTCTCTCTCTGTGAGTGTGCTGATGCGAAACTCGTCATATGTGAGTTTTACACGTATATATAATATCCATATAATATAAGCCACGTATATATTAATTTAATTTTAAGCAATCCGTTTAAAATTAGAGTTTCTTAGTTGTTCATGTTTTAGTTTTATTTATTTATTTATTTATTTTCTAAAAATTCATATATACTAAAAACAAATTAAAATTTATATTATTAAATTGCAGGTGATAAATATAATAACATTTCCAACATTAGAATGTTAACCTTCTCTATATGCATTATAAAATTGTTTGACACGTTTGGTTGCTTTTTAATCTATATTTACATTATAGTTGATTTATGTTAGATTAAATTGTTGTATTATGTAAATTATTAGAAAAAAATTAAGAAAGTTTTATTAGATTCATCACTAGAAATCTGATTTTTTTATACAATTATATTTAGTATGAGTAATTTTATTTCAATGAATAGTATTATGTGTAATTATATCTAACAATTTTTTTTTTTTCATTTGAATGGTATATGTAAATAAATATTAGATAAGAAGTGTAATTTTATTTATAATATTGAGTGCGTAAATTAATATGAGAAGTTTATTATTTAAATGGTTTATGTAAATACTGTTGGATAATAGAAATGTAATGTTTTCGAGTAATTTCATTTCTTTAATGTTGATATGTGAGTTTTACACGTATGTATAATATCCATATAATATAAGCCACGTATGTATTAATTTAATTTTAAGCAATCCGTTTAAAATTAGAGTTTCTTAGTTGTTCATGTTTTAGTTTTCTTTATTTTTTTTTTATTTTCTAAAAATTCATATATACTAAAAACAAATTAAAATTTATATTATTAAATTGCAGGTGATAAATATAGTAGCATTTCCAACATTAGAATGTTAACTTCTCTATATGCATTATAAAATTGTTTGACACGGGTTGATTTTTAATCTCTATTTACATTATAGTTGATTTATGTTAGATTAAATTGTTGTATTATGTAAATTATTAGAAAAAAATTAAGAAAGTTTTATTAGATTCATAACTAGAAATCTGATTTTTTTTTACAATTATATTTAGTATGAGTAATTTTATTTCAATGAATAGTATTATGTATAATTATATCTAACAAAAAAATTTATTGTGTATGTAAATAAATATTAGATAATAGAAGTGTAATTTTATTTATTATATTGAGTGCGTAAATTAATATGAGAAGTTTATTATTAGAATGGTTTATGTGAATACTATTGGATAATAGAAATGTAATGTTTTCAATTTGTTTAAATTAAATTTTAGTTAAAGTTTATCATAACCTACGTTTAGGATTTGATGATTTTATTTATATCTTTTTTTATGAGTAAATTTATGGTAATTTGTATAGTTTATCAAAATAAATTTAACTTACTGTATAAATTTTTTTTAAAATTAATTTATAAAGTTCATTATTACATAAATTATTTAAAAAAGTAATTTTATTTCAAAAAATAGAGAATAATTATATTTAGAATTTAATTATTTTATATTTTGTTAATTATTTTATATTTAGTCGTGCATGTAAATTGTTGTATTATGTAAATTATCGTAAATTTTAATAGAAAGTTTGTTTGTTTTTTAATTATTACATGAAATCTAATTTTATTTACATTCGATATTAGAAATTATAAATTATTTATAATTGCATTTAGTGAGAGTAATTTTATTTCAAAAAATATTATTTTGAGAATAAATTTATTAATGTATATTTAAAATTTAATTGAATGTATATTGGATGAAATTGTTGTATTATATTTTGGATTATGTAAATAAATATTAAATTATATTGTCAGGCCATATAATTTTTTTTTTGGAAATCTAATTTTTATATGTCTATTTCATTCATTATTAGAAATCTTAAATTAGTTGTAGTTACACTTTTTAGTATTAGTACGAGTAATTTTATTTTAATAAATAGTACTATTTGTAGTTATATATATTACTGATATGTATGTGATTGAATTTAAATAATAATAATATAATTTTATTCCTAATTATATTGAGTGTGATTAGTTTTATTTCTTTGAATAATAATTTTAGTTAATAAATTTATTTTATTATATATTGAGAATTTTGTGTTTTGTTTTGTAATTATATTCAATGTAAGTAATTTATTAATTTAAATTTATAATTGTATTCATGACTAAATTATTTCAAAAAATAGTATTTTAGAAAATTAATTTATCTTTGTTACATTTAGTTTTGATATTAGACCTTTTTAATACTTAGTTTAGTTACCTATTTTAATTTAAGGTAGTAAGTTATTCGATTAAGTCAAATAAATATTTTGGAAAATAAATTTATGTTAGTGTATATGTAGGTTTTTATTATTTTAGTTGTAATTATTAACAATAATTATCTAGTCTATCTAAATAAATATAAAATTACTATATAATTTTTTTTTAAATTTGAAGGTTTTTATTTATTACATGAAATCTAATTTTATTTACATTCGTTATTAGAAATCATAAATAATTTTATTTTAAAAAAACATGAGTGGACATTGAGAGGCGAGGAAGAGCACTTTTGAGTTATTGTAGTAATTAATATTCGTTTTGCATGAAAATTTGCACGGGGCCTCAAAATTACATTAATATTTCATTTATGCTGTCGAAAATATTTTTTTGAGTTTCGAAAATATTTATTTAATTATTTTTAATGCTTAAAAATAGCGAAAAAATAGGGAAAAAGAGGGAAAAATAAGAGAATGCATTAAAAATGGGGGAAATTAGGGAATGATATTTTTGTCGATCAATAGAACATAATTCCATGATGGAAATATTTATTTAATTGATTTAATGTTCGAAATTTTTTGAAAAATTAAGAAAATGCGTTGTAGAAATGGAAAAAAGTTGTGGAGTAATATATCCACATGAATGCTCGTAGAGAGAAGACGTGTGTGCGAGATATACGATTGATTAATAGAGATGTTGTGGGGAACATCTCTATTAATGATATACGATTTAATGATATTTTTGTCATCAATAGAACATAATTCCATGATGGAAATATTTATTTAATTAATTTAATGTTCGAATTTGGAAAATTAAGAAAATGCGTTGTAGAAATGAGAAAAAGTTGTGGAGTAATATATCCACATGAATGCTCGTAGAGAGAAGACGTGTGTGCGAGATATACGATTGATTAATAGAGATGTGGAAAAAGGCCGAGAAATTATTAGTTGGCTTTTCTCGTTCTATCGATGCGATGGATACGAAACATCCAACTAGTTGCACGAGGGATTGAATACCGTAAAGTTATCGAAGGAAAGCATCCGACGAGTTATGCTTGGGATGTTATTTCGCCGATCAAATAAGCTATGTCTTTGAACGAATAATTTATGACGTCACATACCGACACGGCAGCAGACGGCACCAGACAATGCAGCAGACGACACACAACAGGGCAGCAGACGGCACCCGACTACAGCAGATCGCACACGACACGGCACCCGACCGCACCAAATAGCACCCGACTGCACCAGGCACGTCACCCGACCGCACACGACACGGCACCCTCCTGCAGCAGATGGCACCAGACACGGCAGCAGACCGCACATGACTCGACACCCGACTGCAGCACACAGCACCCGACACGGCACCCGCCTGCAGCAGACCGCACACGACTGCAGCATACGGCACCCGAAACGGCACTCGCTTGCAGCAGACCGCACATGACTTGGCACCTGACAATGCAGCAGACGACACACAACAGGGCAGCAGACGGCACCCGACTACAGCAGACCGCACACGACACGGCACCCGACCGCACCAATAGCACCCGACTGCACCAGGCACGTCACCCGACCGCACACGACACGGCACCCTCCTGCAGCAGATGGCACCAGACACGGCAGCAGACCGCACATGACTCGACACCCGACTGCAGCACACAGCACCCGACACGGCACCCGCCTGCAGCAGACCGCACACGACTGCAGCATACGGCACCCGAAATGGCACTCGCTTGCAGCAGACCGCACATGACTTGGCACCTGACTGCAGCAGACGGCACACAACACGGCATACGACTGCACTAGACGGAAACTGACACGGCAGCACACTGCAACAAACTGCAGCAGAACAATGCAGCAACAAACTGTAGCACAACAACACAACAACACAACAACACA
>CM033121.1:17638802-17668802 GCA_019321725.1 Paulownia fortunei
CTTCTTAATCGCCCCATAGAAGTCGTCCCCCATAATTTGCCAAGCTTTCTTGAAGAAGCAGGATGTGTACCCATTCGGTCTCGGGGATTTATCATCTCCAATGTCAAAAAGTGTCTTTCTTATCTCTTGCATGGAAATGTCCTTTGTAAGAGCATCAACTTGGTCTGTGAGACCAAAGGCCCTGTGCCCAAAATGTCCCGATCCAACGGTTCACATGAATGTGAGTTCCCCAGCAGTTGTTCATAGTATTTGACAAACTTATCAGCAACTTGCTCCCTTGCTCCTGGGACATAGTGTACGTACCATCTGTCTTGTAAATCGCTGCAATATGATTCTGTTGGGTGTTCTTTTTTACCAATCCATGGAAGAACTTGGTGCACCGGTCGCCCTGTTTGAGATGAGTGCATTTGGCCTATTGGTAGTAGAAGCATCTTTCCGCATCACTCAAACTCATTGCTTTTTTTCATAATTGGGCAATTTTGTTTTGAATGTGCATGTTTCTTGGATGATCATGAAGTTCCAATTGTCCATATTTTAGGTCTGAATTTGCTTTAGCTGCTCTGGATGAAATGTGGGAATAGTGTTTTTCATTCAGCAGCTTAAGTGGTCCCTTAAGCCACTGCAACTTCTTGGCAAGCATATATTGTTTAAAGCCTTCAACTGGGGTGCTCCAATTAGTAGCAACCAATTTGGAAAAATCATCATGCATTGCACACATGTTGTAAAAATGAAATAGTTTATTGCTTCTCTTCTGTTCTTGCAGGAGTGACACAATGCATGGTGAGTGGTTTGAAAGACAGCCTGCATTTAGGAAATTGGCAAGGCAAAAAAAAATCCGCTTGCAACCAAAGATTGTTCACCATGACTATCAATTTTGCTCCAAACTGTGTTGTTCGACCAAGTAAAGAAATAGCCTATAGATATCATATCCAAAAGTCTGGATACAAGGTTGCATTCCAAGAAGTTCTTAATTTCATACGGTGTAACTTCTGCCCCATTGCTTTTCTCATTCGGACTTAGCACAGAGTTAAAATCTCCAATAACTACCCACGACTTGGTATAATTGGAGCTGAACTCTTGAATGTTGTCCCAAAGTGGCCGCCTACTGACAATTGTATGAAAAACATAAATGAAACTGACATGAAATGTAATAAACGTTGCCTTACAAGTTATAGAGTAATGAATAGCTTGAGGGGTAGTCTTCAACTCCTCAAGTCTCGCTTTAGTTGGGTTCTATAAGATAAGAATTCTTCCCGCTCGATGTAATTGGAAGTTGTTGATTTGCATCCATTCTCCAAATTTGGTTCGCATGACCTACTGTAATTTATTTTGGTTCTAACTTTGTTTCCAGAACACCTATAACATCAATACTGTGTTGTTTCAGAAGGTGTGCAACACCATTCAATTTTAGGGGCATATTGAGACCCCTAATGTTCTTCATGATGATATAGGAAGGGGCGTAACCCTTCTTTTATCTTTTGTGTTTGGTAAAGGCTGAATTTTTGTACTGCTCTTAAGCTTATGATCTGTATTGGCAGTTTGGTTGGGGACTTCATTGTCTGCTTCCCTAGTTCTGATCCGTAATACTTCTTTGCTGGATTTGGGCTTCAAGGTATTCAAGTTATGCTTGTTGTGATCCACATAAATCATTTGGCCATTACGTTTGCTTTTCTTGTTGGTTATCTCCGTAAATGCACCCTCGTTTGCCACTTGGGCCTGATTTTGTTGCCTTACTTTCGACTCCATGTGATCAACATTGTCTGAAGTTCCCGGTGCACTGGTGGTGTTGTTACTTGGATCGTTCCCTGTGTCCACTTGAGTTGCAGTTTGGTGATTCACCGTATCCATATTTGCGGTGCTTCTTCTAACTTCCACATTTTTAAAGGACTGATTGGTTGCTCCTTTTTGCTTGGTTTTCTGTTGCGATGCCTTACATCTGTCCGTCGGGTGCTCAAACATTCTGCATGAGGTACAGAATTTTGGTTCATACTCATATACAACTGGCTGCTCTCTGGTTTGACCATTTGGGAGTTGAATACGAATTGAATGTGTCAGTTTTTTGGCTGCATCAACTTCAATCAGAACACGGGCATAGGATAATCGTTTCTTTGTGCTGGTAAGCTTATCGGTGTAGAGCTGCTTACCTACTCTTGACACGATTTTGCTTAACGCCTTTTCGTTCCAGCACTTTAGTGGCAAACATGGTAGATTGATCCAAGTCGGCATGATGCTAATATCATCCTCATCAAAATCAAAACATGATGGTATCATTTTCATCAACAAAGACCTTCCAAACACGAAGTAAGGCCCTCCGTTTAGCACGCTGTCCCTATCAATTGCATTTTTAAATTTAAAAATTAGCCACTCACTTATGTGCACGAAATACTTGTATTGAACTTTCCACGAATCACAAAGTTGCACTAGAGTTATTTTATTTAGAAACCTTGCAGCAAAGTAGCCTACTAAACAGAATCCCCAAGCTTTTTCAACATCATCTAAGTCTTGGGATTCAAGGATCACATCATCATCTTCAATTGTCTCAACAACACTCAATTTGATACCTTGAGATATTTTTCGATTGTCTTTAAATAGATTAAGCCATGGTGCTTTTACAACAGCAGTGGTATTGGGCGTTTTATCAGGTTTTGTGTCTGCAGGCTTCTTAGTCATTTTATCAAACACTTTCTGGGTAGTTGGTTCAGTTTTTTCTATAGAAAAGGACATAGATGAATCTGTGTCCGAATCTTCATCCCCTAAAGTTTGCAAAATGGATGGTGAATCATTGAGGGATAAAGAACAATTGGACCCATCGATTTAGCTCTAGGAAAAGATGAAATCGTGCTAAGTTTCTCCGTGACAGCAGAAACTTTTCCTGTTGTCACTGCTGTGGGTTTTGAAATTGAAATAACTTGTTGTTTCTTCCCGTTTCTTCTCATGGAGATTGCGTATTCCAGCAATCCGAACAAAGCCCAATAGGAAATTGCAAGTTTAAACGGTCCAAAATTGATGCCCAATGCTTCTGATGCAGAAAAGTAGCAAAAAGCTGCTGTTTGAAAAAAATTTGAACTAATTTGGTTCTCACAGATCACTGAAATCTGAATCGAAAGAACTCGAAAGTAAAAAATATTACTACTTTTCTGCATCAGAAGCATTGGGCATCGATTTTGGACCGTTTAAACTTGCAATTTCCTAATGGGCTTTGTTCGAATTGATGTAATACGCAATCTCCATGAGGAGAAACATGAAGAAATAACAAGTTACTTCAATTTTAAAACCCACAGCAGTGACAACAGGAATTTTTTTTGCTGTTATGGAGAAATTTAGCACAATTTCGTCTTTTTCTATCGCTAAAATCGTTGGGTCCAATTATTCTTTGTCCCTTAATGATTCACCATCCATTTCGCAAACTTTAGGGGAGGAAGATTCGGACATAGATTCATCTATGTCTTTTTCTGCAGAAAAACTGAACCAACTGCCCAGAAGGTGTTTGATAAAATGACTGAGAAGCCTGCACACACAGAATCTGATAAAACGCCCAATACCACTGCTGCTGTGAAAGCACCATGGCTTAATCTGTTTAAAAACAATCAAAAAATATCTCAAGGTATCAAATTGAGTGCTGTTGAGACAATTGAAGATGAGGACGTGGTCCTTGAATTCCAACACTTAGATGATGTTGAAAAAGCTTGGGGATTCTGTTTAGTAGGCTACTTTGCTGCAAGGTTTCCAGGTAAAATAACTCTACTGCAGCTTTGTGATTTGTGGAAAGTTCAATACAAGTATTTTGTGCACACAAGTGAGTGGCTGGTTTTCAAATTTGAAAACGCAGCTGACAGGGACAGCGTGTTAAACGGAGGGCCTTACTTCGTGTTTGGAAGGCTTTTGTTGATGAAAATGATACCATCATGTTTTGATTTTGATGAGGGTGATATTAGCACCATGCCGACTTGGATTAATCTACCATGTTTGCCACTAGAGTGCTGGAATGAAAAGACGTTAAGCAAAATCGTGTCAAGAGTGGGCAAGCCGCTCTACACCGACAAGCTTACCAGCACAAAGGAATGATTATCCTATGCCCGTGTTCTAGTTGAAGTTGATGCAGTTAGAAAACTGACACGTTCAATTCGTATTCAACTCCCAAATGGTCGAACTAGAGAGCAGCCGGTTGTATGAGTATGAATCAAAATTTTGTACCTCATGCAGAATGTTTGGGTACCCGATGAACGAATGTAAGGTATCACAATAGGAAACCAAGCAAAAAGGGGCAACCAATCAGTTCCTTAAAAATGTGGAAGTTAGAAAAAAGCACTGCAAATGTGGATACGGTGAATCACCAAACTGCAACTCAAGTAGACATGGGGAGCGATCCGAGTAATAACAACACCAATGCACCAGGAACTTCAGATAATGTTGATCACATGGAGTCGGAAGTAAGGCAGCAAAATCAGGCCCAAGTGGCAAACGAGGGTGCCTTTACGGAGGTAACCAACAAGAAAAGCAAGCGTAAGGGCCAAATGATTTATGTGGATCACAACAAACATAACTTGGATACCTTAAAATCCTAATCCATCAAAGAAGTATTACGGGTCAGAACTAGGGAAGCAGACAATGAAGTCCCCAACCAAACTGCCAATACAGATCATAAGCTGAAGAGCAGTACAGAGATTCGACCTTTATCAAACACAAAAGATAGAATAAGGGTTACGCCCCTTCCTATATCATCATAAAGATCGCATGCTGGAACATTAGGGGTCTCAATATGCCCCTAAAATAGAATGGTGTTGCACACCTTCTGAAACAACACAATATTAATGTTCTGGGTATTGTGGAAACAAAGTTGAACCAAAATAAATTATAGCGGGTCATGCGAACCAAGTTTGGAGGATGGATGCAAATCAACAACTTCCAATTACATCGAACGGGCAGAATTCTTGTCTTATGGAACCCAATTAAGGCGAGGCTTGAGGAGTTGGAGACTACCCTCAAACTATTCATTGCTCTATAACTTGTAAGGTAACATCTATTACATTTCATGTCAGTTTCATTTATACTTTTCATATAATTGTCAGTAGACGGCCACTTTGGGACAACATTCAAGAGTTCAGCTCCAATTGTACCAAGCTATGGGTAGTTATTGAAGATTTTAACTCTGTGCTAAGTCCAGATGAGAAAAGCAATGGGGCAGAAGTTAAGGACTTCTTGGAATGCAGCCTTGTATCCGGACTTTCGGATATGAGATTTATAAGTTTTCTTTCCTTGGTCGAATAACACAATTTGGAGCAAAATTGATAGAGTCATGGTGAACAATCTTTGGTTGCAAGCGGGTTTCTTTGGCCTTGCCAATTTTCTAAATGCAGGCTGTCTTTCAGACCACTCACCATGCATTGTGTCACTCCTGCAAGAACAGAAGAGAAGCAGTAAACCATTTTGTTTTTACAATATGTGGGCAATGCATGATGATTTTTTCGAATTGGTTGCTACTAATTGGAGCACCCCAGTTGAAGGCTTTAAACAATATGTGCTTGCCAAGAAGCTGCAATGGCTTAAGGGACCACTTAAGCTGCTAAATGAAAAATATTATTCCCATATTTCATCCAAAGCAACTAAAGCAAATTTGGACCTGAAATATACACAACTGGAACTTCATGATCATCCAAGAGACGTGTACATTCAAAACAAAGTTGCCCAATTACGAAAAGAAGCAATGAGTTTGAGTGATACGGAAAGATGCTTACCAACAGGCCAAATGTACTCATCTCAAACAAAGCGATGGGTGCACCAAGTTCTTTCATGGATTGGTAAAAAGAAACACCCGACGGAATCATATTGCAGCGATTTGCATGGCAGATGGTACATACACTATGTCCCAAGAGCAAGGGAGCAAGTTGCTGATGAGTTTGTCAAATACTATAAACAACTGCTGGGGAACTCACATACATGTGAATCGTTGGATCGGGATATTTTGGGCACAGGGCCTTTGGTCTCACCAGACCAAGTTGATGCTCTTACAGATGATATTTTCATGCAAGAGATATGAAAGATACTTTTTGACATTGGAGATAATAAATCTCCAAGGCCGGATGGAACACATCCTGCTTCAAGAAAGCTTGGCAAATTATGGGGGACGACTTCTGTGGGGCGATTGAGAAGTTCTTCTCTTCCGGATCCTTGCTTAAATAGAACAACCATACGGTGATTGCACTAGTACGGAAAACACAACATGCCCCAACAATTGGGGATTTTAGGCCAATTGCATGCTGCAATGTGACCTACAAGGTTATCACCAAAATTATTGGGTCTAGTTCTTGATATAATAGTGGATCAAGCTCGGGCTGCGTTTGTAGAGGGGCGATCAATGAAAATATACACCTTGCACAATAGCTTTTGAGACAATACAATAGGAAAAAAGTTTTCCCAAGATGCCTGCTCAAAATTGAGAAAGACATATGATTCAATCGACTGGAATTTTCTTGAAAATGTGCTGATAGGAATAGGATTCCCTCATAAATTCATAGGATAGGTTATGGCATGTGTCACAACTCCAATCTATTCTATTGCACTGAATGGTAGCTTATTTAGACTTATTACGGGAAGAAAGGGACTTAGGCAAGGTGACCCATTATCACATTTCCTTTTTGTGCAGCCAACTTAAGATCACACATTTGGCTTTTGCGGATGATCTTATGCTTATGGCAAGGGGAGATTCCATTTCTGTGGGCATACTTATGGATCGCCTCAACGAATTTGGGGATGTTTCGGGTCTCAGAGCCAACGTTAGCAAGTCCAGCTTATACATAGCAGGGATTACAAGGACAGAGCTTGAGGAAATTAAAGCACTTACGAATATCCAGATGGGAACAATGCTGTTTAGGTATTTGGGAATTTCGTTGGCAGCCGAAAAACTCAAAGTAAACTTTTATGCCCATTCATTGATAAAATTGCAGCATACATCAATGCATGGACTAGTGTATCTCTTTCACATACGGGGTGAGCGGAACTGATTAAATCTGTGCTGCAAGGAGTGGAATGTTGGAAGAATAGAGCAGAAAAACCATCAGGGCCAGCAGCACTGTTCGAATCCATGTCAAACACTGCATGTCTGATTTCTTTCATATTCGGTGCGGAGCATAAGGATTCTGGGCAAAAGGTGGTAGGGAGCCTTTCCAAGCAGTACAAACTATCATCAAGTAAAGCATCTATGTCATCAGAAAGAAGGGACTGGAAGAACTCTGCTGCAGATGCTGCGATATCCTCTCGAGCTGTGAGGAGTATGCCATTATGAGTGATCGAATGTATTGTCCCTCTGGCTCTTTTCTTTTTAACAAAAGAGTGAAAGAATTTGGTGTTTCTTTTTCCTTGGTCAACCCATCGACACGCTGCTTTTTGTCGCCAAAAATCTTCTTCAAGTGTAAGAGCAGTGTATCTGTTCAACTCAATTTAGGTTGCTTCAGTAGGAGTATCATCAAATGTGGTTTCAGCCTTTGCCACCTCCTTTTGGGCTTGTTTGATTTTGTCAAATATATCTCCAAACACATTCTAGTTCTACCATTTCAAGAACTTCTTAAGCCGGATGAGTTTCTGTTGCAAGTTGCACATACCTGATGTGCCGGTTGGAGATATCCAAGATTGTTTGGTAGCATCAAGAAAGAGATGGTGTCTCGTCCACATTATCATAAATCTGAATGAAGAAGGCGGCTTGATAGATGAAAAACTGACAGTAGTGAGTAGAGGTGCATGATCAGACCAAGTTCTAGGTAGATGCGTTACTTTGGTCGACTGAAAAGCATGTAGTCATGCGTCCGAGTAAAGGATTTTGTCAAGTCTCTCCCAAACTCTTTTGTTGGTCCATGTGAAGCACTGTCCTTCAAATCCAGCATCAATAAGTCCACAATCAGTGATCATATCCCCAAAATCATTCATAGCTGAGGTGTTAAGGATACTGATGCCTTTCTTTTCATGTGGATCGAGAATCACGTTGAAATCTCCACCAACTAACCATGGTTTGGAATCTGATTCATCAGCAATTGTTTTGAGTTTGTCCCACAGTTCTTTTCTATCTGAAGCATTGCACTTTGCATACACTGATGTGACCAACATAGGAGATGCAATAAGTTTAGATGATATTTCAATGTGAAGTAACTGTTCATGATCACGGATAATCTGAAATTCAAAATCATTATCCACAAAGAATCAGATTTTATTGGATGAATTTGCAAAGGATTTGGAGAATCCTAATCTTCCGCAAAAGAAGTCCCCATCAAGTTGGACCATAGGTTCCAATAGAACAAGAAGTTTAATTCTGTTGAGTTGACAAATGCTGTGTAGATGTTTCTGTGATCCTTCCTTTCCAACTCCTCGAATATTTCAAATCAAGCAATTCATAAAAATAATTGTGGTGATGAAGTAACAGATGACCTTGTTACTCGGCCTTTAATTTTGAGACTTGTGTTTTCCTCTTTGACGTCATTTTGGATTGGCCTGATTGTGGGATTTGGTGTTTTGAGTGACATGTCCGATGAAGTGCTTTGATTTTGAGGTCTTCAGCATTGTCCCTAATTGTAGAGGTGGCGGAGAATTCATTGGTGTATAATTCTCTGGAATTCATGTTTTCATAACTGTTAATGGAGGAGTTTTGGTTGGAGAGTTCAACCCTTATTTCATTTGTGGAGCAAAATATTTCATCACAAACAGTCAATTCAGTTGCGTGTCGAGGTGCAACTATTCCAGCAAATACTTCAGCAACCTGTGGAGTCGACATTACAGCAGGCATAACAACATCTTGCTGTGCAGAAACAGCAACAAACTGAGCAGCAACAGTCAGGGCAGTAGCATGCAGGGCATCTAGCAGAAAAGCAGCATGCAGATCAGCCGGCATGGCAGCAGGCTGGGCAACAGACAGCACAACAGCAGGCTGGGCAGCAGGCAGAACAGCAGCAGTAGGTAGAACAGCAGCAAGATCAGTAGGCAGCACAACAGCAGGCTGGGCAACAGCAAGATCAAAAGGCAGCACAACAGCAGGCTGGGCATCAGTCATAGCATCAGCAGGCAGAACAGCAGCATTTGCAGCAACGTATCCAGCATTATGATAAGCATTTGCAGTATCATTTCCAGTAATATGATCAGAAATATCAGCAGCATGCAGGTTCGAATTTGCAGCAGCATGAAGGTCAGAGTGTGCATTTCCAACATTCATTTCATTACCATTTTTTACTCTGTTTTCTTCTCCAAATCCAACAACATTGACTGCACCCACATGAGCCCCAATTCTAGTAACAACATCAATTTCAGCAACAATATCACAACAATTTCAGCCCCAACTCCAGCAACCTTTTCAGCCCCAATTCCAGCAACAATATCAGCCCCAATTCCACCAACATTTCTAGCAACAACATTAGCCCCAATTCATCAACATTTCCAGGAACAACACCAGCCCCAATTCCATCCACAAAACCAACCCCAATTCCAGCAACATTTCCAGCAACAATTTCAGCAGTATATTTATCAACATTTCTATCCCCAATTGCATCACCATTCCCAACAATACGTTTGCCTTTGTCAATACCATTTTCATGAGACACGCAACTAAATTGTGTGCATTTCCAACATTCATTTCATTACCATTTTTTGCTCTGTTTTCTTCTCCAAATCCGACAACATTGACTGCACCCACATGAGCCCCAATTCTAGTAACAACATCAATTCCAGCAACAACATCAATTCCAGCAACAATATCACAACAATTTCAGCCCCAATTCCAGCAACAACATCAGTCCCAATTCCACCAACAACATCAGCCCCAATTCATCAACATTTCCAGGAACAACACCAGCCCCAATTCCATCCACAAAATCAACCCCAATTCCATCCACATTTCCAGCAACAATTTCAGCAGCATATTTATCAACATTTCTATCCCCAATTGCATCACCATTCCAACAATACGTTTGCCTTTGTCAATACCATTTCCATGAGGCACGCAACTAAATTGACTGTTTGTGATGAAATATTTTGCTCCACAAATGAAATAAGGGCTGAACTCTCTGATCAAAACTCCTCCATCAACAGTTATGAAAACATGAATTTCGAAGAATTATACACCAATGAATTCTCCGCCACCTCTACAATTAGGGACAATGCTGAAGATCTCAAAATCAAAGCACTTCATCGGAGATGTCACTCAGAACATCAAATTCCACAATCAGACCAATCCAAAATGACGTCAAAGAGGAAAACACAAGTCTCAAAATTAAAGGGTCGAGTAACGAGGTCATTTGTTGCTTCATCACCATAATTGTTTTTATGAATTGCTTGATTTGAAATATTCGAGGAGTTAGAGATGCTGCCGGTGTCGGTCCCCTACCAACGTGCCCAGCGGGGTGTGCTTGGGCATGCTTGTCGTTGTTTGCTGCCCGCGATGCTTCATTGCATTGCGGGACAGCGGGCGATGGCTTGCATGCTGGGGCACTGCGTACGTAATGGCGCGTGAGTGGTGATTGGCGTGTGTGGGCATGTTGGATCCCTGCTCGGGCAGCGATGACGTGTCTTGCGCGCCTCTTCAGTCGTCGGCACGAGTGCTCGTCAGCCTTGGCCGACGTCGGTTTCCTGTGCTGTATACCTTCCGCTAAGGCATTCGATCAGCCCGAACGTCCCGTTTTCGCCTTGTGCTGCGCCTCTCGGGGCTGCGGCGCGGGGTGGATCTCAAAGCATCCGCCGTGTTCAACGTCCCGTGCACGCACAGACGTGCTCGGGTTGTTGGCCCACGGCGTCATGCTCGATCTCTCGGATGCGGAACACCCAGTAGGTACGAGGTCTCGGTCTCTATTTGCCCCGAAACAAGCGTTCTACGCTTCGTACGAACGATGGTCGTGCCCGTTTTGGTTGGGTCCTCGCGGCTCGGCTCATGCAGCGCCGGCGTCGGTGAGGAATGCTACCTGGTTGATCCTGCCAGTAGTCATATGCTTGTCTCAAAGATTAAGTCATGCATGTGTAAGTATGAACTAATTCAGACAGTGAAACTGCGAATGGCTCATTAAATTAGTTATAGTTTGTTTGATGGTACCTGCTACTCGGATAACTGTAGTAATTCTAGAGCTAATATGTGCAACAAACCCCGACTTCTGGAAGGGATGCATTTATTAGATAAAAGGTCGACACAGGCTCCGCCCGTTGCTGCGATGATTCATGATAACTCGACGGATCGCACGACCCTCGTGTCGGCGACGCATCATTCAAATTTTTGCCCTATCAACTTTCGATGGTAGGATAGTGGCTTACTATGGTGGTGATGGGTGATGGAGAATTAGGGTTCGATTCCGGAGAGGGAGCCTGAGAAACGGCTACCACATCCAAGGAAGGCAGATGTTGCTTTTAGGACTCCGCCGGCACCTTATGAGAAATTAAAATCTTTGGGTTTCGGGGGGAGTATGGTCGCAAGGCTGAAACTTAAAGGAATTGACGGAAGGGCACCACCAGGAGTGGAGCCTGCGACTTAATTTGATTCAACACGGGAAAACTTACCAGGTCCAGACATAGTAAGGATTGATAGACTAAGAGCTCTTTTTTTTTTTTGATAAATGTAAATATGCATTGATCAAAAGATTATACAAAATACACTGGGCATACTCAGGTCTTACAAGTCGAAGTACATACAGAGCCTAAACAAGATTAGTAAACAGAAACTGAAAACGATGACCTATGCTATGTGCCCAAACATTTGGCACTCAATGTACGTAGCAAAATAACAAAAGAGTGATCAAATAGATCTCACGCACCTTCACTGATAGAATCAGAGAACTCAAAGCGAGCTAAAACATGTGGATACAAGGTGAATAACGACTTGTAACATATGTTTTGATCTTGTGCACAATAGAAGGTATAATGGGAGGTATACCTTCAAAAATTTTCCGATTGCGAGCAGTCCAAATGTGATAAACCGTGCAGCCAAAGCAATCTTATTTGCTTTGTTTTGCCACAATGTCCTACCGGCCTCCTTTTTGATACATTTTAAGACACTATTAATATTGGACATTTCTCTCTTGATGCCTATCCAGTCCCTAATATGCTTCCAGATTGTGGTACTGATGCTGCAGTTAAAGAATAGATGCGTTGCATTTTTCAATTCAGTATCACACAAACTGCATGTCCCGTCAATTTCAATGTGCTTGATACGATCCTTGGTAAGGAGCCGACCTTTAGCACAAAGCCATAAGATGAAGGAGTGCTTTGGAGTAATATATGGCCTCCAAATATCCTTTGCCCACAGCTTCGTCACCCCTTTAACCCGGAAGAACTCATAAGCCCTAGCTGTCACAAAATTTGACCCGTCGAATCATTCTGAAAGCAGTTGGGCAGCCTGCTGTCTCGTACCTTTGGCTTCAATTAGAAGATTTCTGATGTCTGCAATCTTCTTAAACAAAGGAGAGTCCCCTTTGCGTACGTTCTAGTCCCAAATGGACACATCGTTCAAATAGAAGCTGATGATCCAACGAACCCACAATGTGTCCTTCTTAGCGGGTATGTTCCATAGCAACTTGGTTCATAATGCTAAGTTCCAACAATTTAAGTCCCGGAACCCAAGGCCGCCTTCATTCTATGGCAAACTAATTTCCTTCCAAGCCACAGGTGCTTTTCTGGAACCCCACAGGAACACCCGACACATTCTAGTGATTTTGCTAATAACGGTGGTTGGAATTGGAAAAATCGACAACCAAAAACACTCCATGCCTAGCAAAATTGAGCAAATAAGTTCAGCACGTCCCGCGTAGGACAAGTACTCGTCCATGCATTGATAAATGAGGTAATTTTATCGATAAATGATGCATAATGCATTACCTTCAATTTCTCTGCAGCTAGGGGAATACCCAAGTACCGGAAGGACATTGATCCCCTAGGGATACAAGTCAGTTCTTGAATATCTTCCATGTCCCGCCCAACAATCCCTGCCGTGTAAAGGCTTGATTTCAATACGTTGATCCCCAGTCCAGACTTGTTCCCGAAGTCCCGTAAGTAATCCATAAGGATTTGAACAGATAACATATCACCCCTGGTCATCAATATAAGATCATCCGCAAAGGCCAAGTAAGTGATTTTCATCTTACCACATTTTGGGTGGTTGTTAAAGTCGGAATTTTCAGTTGCCATTCTTACAAGTCTTGAAAAGTATTCCAAGCAAATCACAAATAAGAATGGAGACATTGGATCTCCCTATCGCAGGCCCTTTTTGCCTTTGAAGAATCCAAAAATATTGCCATTTAGTGCAATCGAGTAAGATGGAGTTGAAACACATTCCATAATCCATTCGGTAAATCTACTAGGAAAGCCAAAGCCCCTAAGAACAGCTCAAAGGAACTCCCAATGTACTGAGTCGTAAGCCTTTCTGATGTCCACTTTGATCATGCATCTAGGCGAGACTCTTTTCCTACAATACTGCCTAAGAAGTTCTTGAGAAAGTTGGATATTATCTGTGATGTTCCTTCCCCGAACAAAGGCAGATTGTGCTCGATCCACAATGGAGTCCAAAATATTTGCCAATATGCTAGCAATGATTTTAGATATGACTTTATAGAACACATTGCAACACGCAATAGGCCTAAAATCCTCAACACGTTGTGATTGATTGGATTTAGGCACCAATGCAATAATTGTATGATTTACTTGCTTCAATAACGTTGCCGATGAAAAGAATTCCTTGATAGCCCCACAAAATTGGTCCCCAACAATGCCCCAGGATTTCTTAAAGAAGCACGACGTGTATACATCCGGTCCCGGGGACTTGTCCTCCCCAATATCGAAGAGTGCCTCCTTGATTTCACAATTTGTGATTTCAGAATAAAGACCGTCAGCCTGCTGGTCTGTAATGCGTGGCCCCGACAAGAGGATGCTTGTGTCAATACGGTCACATTCCTCCCTTGTACCTAAAAAGTATGTTCGTCTTTCATAAATTCAAGAATTTCACCTCTGACTGTAAAATACGAATGCCCCCGACTGTCCCTGTTAATCATTACCCCGATCCGGAAGGCCAAAGTAATAGGACCAAAATCCTATAATGTTATCCCATGCTAATGTATCCAGAGCGTAGGCTTGCTTTTTGCACTCTAATTTCTTCAAAGTAACAGCGTCGGAGGCACGACCTGGCCAGTTAAGACCAGGAGCGCATCGCCGGCAGACGTTGTTACTTAGAAGAAATTAGAGTGATCAAAGCAAGCCTACGCTCTGGATACATTAGCATGGGATAACATTATAGGATTTTGGTCCTATTACGTTGGCCTTCCGGATCGGGGTAATGATTAACAGGGGCATTCGTATTTCATAGTCAGAGGTGAAATTCTTGGATTTATGAAAGACGAACAACATACTTTTTAGGTACAAGGAAGGAATGTGACCGTATTGACACAAACATCCTCTTGTCGGGGCCGTGCATTACAGACCAGCAGGCTGACGGTCTTTGTTCTGAAATCACAAATTGTGAAATCAAGAAAGCTCTTTTTGATATTGGGGAGGACAAGTCCCTGGGACCAGATGGATACACGTCGTGCTTCTTTAAGAAATCATGTAGCATTGTTGGGGACCAATTTTGCGGGGCTGTCAAGGGATTCTTTTCATCGGCAGTGTTATTGAAGCAAGTGAATCATACGGTTATTGCATTGGTGCCTAAATCCAATCAATCACAACGTGTTGAGGATTTTAGGCCTATTGCGTGTTGCAATGTGTTCTATAAAGTCATATCTAAGATCATTGCTAGCAGGTTGGCAAATATTTTGGACTCCATTGTGGATCGAGCACAATCTGCCTTTGTTCGGGAAGGAACATCACAGATAATATCCAACTTTCTCAAGAACTTCTTAGGCAGTATTGTAGAAAAGAGTCTCGCCTAGATGCATGATCAAAGTGGACATCAGAAAGGCTTACGACTCGGTACATTGGGAGTTCCTTCGAGCTGTTCTTAGGGGCTTTGGCTTTCCGAGTAGATTTACCGAATGGATAATGGAATGTGTTTCAACTCCATCTTACTCTATTGCACTAAATGGCAACATTTTTGGATTCTTCAAAGGCAAAAAGGGTCTGCGACAGGGAGATCCGATGTCTCCATTCTTATTTGTGATTTGCTTGGAATACTTTTCAAGACTTGTAAGATTGGCAACTGAAAATTTCGACTTTAACAACCACCAAAAATGTGGTAAGATGAAAATCACTCACTTGGCCTTTGCGGATGATCTTATATTGATGGCCAAGGGTGATATGTTATCTGTTCAAATCCTTATGGATTGCTTACGGGACTTCGGGAAGAAATCTGGACTGGGGATCAATGTATTGAAATCAAGCCTTTACACGGTAGGGATTACTGGGCGGGACATGGAAGATATTCAAGAACTGACTTGTATCCCTAGGGGATCAATGGTCTTTCGGTACTTGGGTATTCCCCTAGCTGCAGAGAAATTGAAGGTAATGCATTATGCATCGTTTATTGATAAAATTGCCTCCTTTATCAATGCGTGGACGAGTACTTCCTTGTCCTACGTGGGACGTGCTGAATTTATTCGCTCAGTTTTGCAAGGCGTGGAGTGTTTCTTCTTGTTGATTTTTCCAATTCCAGCCACCGTTATTAGCAGAATCACTAGAATGTGTCGGGTGTTCCTGTGGGGTTCCAAAAAAGCACCTGTGGCTTGGAAGGAAATCAGTTTGCCAAAGAATGAAGACGGCATTGGGTTCCGAGACTTAAATTGTTGGAACTTAGCATTATGGACCAAGTTGCTATGGAACATACATGCTAAGGACACATTGTGGGTTCGTTGGATCAATAACTTCTATTTGAACGATGTGTCCATTTGGGACTGGAACGTATGCAAATGGGATTCTCCTTTGTTTAAGAATATTGCAGACATCAGAAATCTTCTAATTGAAGCCAAAGGTACGAGACAACAGGTTGCCCAGTTGCTTTTAGAATGGTTCGACGGGTCAAATTTTGTGACAGCTAGGGTTTACGAGTTCTTCTGGGTTAAAGGGACGACGAAGCTGTGGGCAAATGATATTTGGAGGCCATATATTACTCCAAAGCACTCCATCATCTTATGGCTTTGTGCTAAAGATCGGCTCCTTACCAAGGACCGTATCAAGCACATTGAAATTGACGGGACATGCAGTTTGTGTGATACTAAATTGGAAAATGCAAGGCATCTATTCTTTAACTGTAGCATCAGTACCACAATCTGGAAGCATATTAGGGGCTGTATAAGCATCAAGAGAGAAATGTCCAATATTAATAGTGCCTTAAAATGGATCAAAAAAGGAGGTCGGTGGGATATTGTGGCAAAATAAAGCAAAGAAGATTGCTTTGGCTTGCACGGTTTATCACATTTGGACTGCTCGCAATCGGAAATTTTTTGAAGGTATACCTTCTATTGTGCACAAGATCAAAACATATGTCTACAAGTCGTTATTCACATTGTATCCACATGTTTTGGCTCGCTTTGAGTTCGCTGATTCTGTCGGTGAAGGTGCGTGAGATCTATTTGATCACTCTTTTATTATTTTGCTACGTACATTGAGTGCCAAATGTTTGGGCACATAGCATAGGTCATCGTTTTCAGTTTCTATTTACTAGCCTTGTTTAGGCTCTGTATGTACTTCGACTTGTAAGACCTGGGTATGCCCAGTGTATTTTGTATAATCTTTTGATCAATGCATATTTACATTTATAAAAAAAAAAAAAAAAAGAGCTCTCAGTCTCTCAATCCTTACTATGTCTGGACCTGGTAAGTTTCCCCGTGTTGAGTCAAATTAAGCCGCAGGCTCCACTCCTGGTGGTGCCCTTTCGTCAATTCCTTTAAGTTTAAGCCTTGTGATCATACTTCCCCTGGAACCCAAAGACTTTGATTTCTCATAAGGTGCCGGCGGAGTCCTAAAAGCAACATCCGTCGATCCCTGGTCGGCATCGTTTATGGTTGAAACTAGGATGGTATCTGATCGCCTTCGAGCCCCCAATTTTCGTTCTTGATTAATGAAAACATCCTTGGCAAATGCTTTCATAGTTGTTCGTCTTTCATAAATTCAAGAATTTCACCTCTGACTATGAAATACGAATGCCCCGACTGTCCCTGTTAATCATTACTCTGATCCCGAAGGCCAACGTAATAGGACCGAAATCCTATAATGTTATCCCATGCTAATATATTTAGAGCGTAGGCTTGCTTTGAACACTCTAATTTTTTCAAAGTAACAGCGCCGGAGGCACGACCCGGCTAGTTAAAATCAGGAGCGCATCGCCGGCAGAAGGAACGAGACGACCGGTGCACATCAGAGGCGGACCGGTCGGCCCAACCCAAAGTCCAACTACGAGCTTTTTAACTGCAACAACTTAAATATACGCTATTGGAGCTGGAATTACCACAGTTGCTGGCACCAGACTTGCCCTCCAAAGGATCCTCGTTAAGGGATTTAGATTGTACTCATTCTAATTACCAGACTCGTAGAGCCCGGTATTGTTATTTATTGTCACTACCTCCCCGTGTGTCACGGGCGGACTCTTTTGTTGCAGCGGAATATATTTTTGCCCGTGCGGCCACTCAGGTTGCGCCCAACCTTCGTCCATCACGAGTCTTAATATCGACCCATCGATCATTTTAGCTAACATGGCTCTCCCGGGCCTTCACTCGGGCCTCGCCTTCTTAGCGCACTAGCGGTAACCTTAGAACGCATCCCTGCGCGGCACTCGGTGCCGACACTCGCCTATTCTCGATACCCACATTCGTCGAGGCTTACGTCGTACACGCCCATACGTGTTTCCATAACTACCCTCGACTAGCTAGCTTGCCAGTCGTGCTTTACTCACACTGTCGGGTCATTGTCGCATATCTCGAATGGCACAGGAGCACGTTTGCTCCATCCCAGCATTGAGGGTCGCTCGCACGCCCACAACACGATCCTCGTGCTCATCACTCCCTCGGAGCAACCCGAGCGTATTACTCGCCAAGGTGTCCTTCGATCGTGCCTCGCCCGAGTAGGGCTACTCGTTAGTCCTTGGCCTTTGTAGAGTGCCGACATCTCATATTAGTCCCACATGATGTCTAGGACGTGTTTTTCCACATACCGACATCTTACCACACTTCGCCCACAATGCGGTGTCGCCCCACGACCGCATGTCGTAGCCAACGGACCCCCGCAACATGGCTAGAACCCATAACGCATGCTTACGAGTTAGTTTCACGAGATATTCAAATGCCTGCCTCGATCACCCAATCGGCCTAGAGGTGCTTTCGTCTTGCTTCGCAGTCCGCGGAGTACAATCGATATCACACGCAGCCTCTCGGCCCTTTTGGGCGCCCAACGTGGACCCCTCTGGTCCCACGTCGCCTGCTCGGTTCCCGACCCGAACAAGGACTCTAAACATGCCTACACAATGTCTAGAGCCGGCCCTTGGAGACTACCCGTCGCCTCCAAGGATGTTGCTCACTTGGTGCCCGCTTGGCACGGGGGAGGCCGGCTGATGCTCATCGAAGCATGCCCCCCTTATAATAGGCTTAACAAAATAAATCCTTTTTCCCCCACTAGACATAGAATGGGTCAAGGCGCATATAATGCGTGAGCCCTCTCCGTACTCTAAATCACTTGCCATTTGCACCTCCTTCCTTGAGTCACGATCGCTAATCCTGGATAATCCCGACTTCGGGTTGCGACCCGTGACACCGTGTCAAGATTAGGTAATTTGCGCGCCTACTGCATTCCTTGGATGTGGTAGCCGTTTCTCAGGCTCCCTCTCTGGAATCGAACCCTAATTCTCCGTCACCCGTCACACCATAGTAGGCCTATCCTACCATCGAAAGTTGATAGGACAGAAATTTGAATGATGCGTCGCCGGCATGAGGGTCGTGCGATTCGTCGAGTTATCATGAATCATCGCAGCAACGGGCGGAGCCCGTGTCGACCTTTATCTAATAAATGCATCCCTTTCGGAAGTCGGATTTGTTGCATGTATTAGCTCTAGAATTACTACAGTTATCCGAGTAGCAGGTACCATCAAACAAACTATAACTGATTTAATGAGCCATTCGCAGTTTCACAGTCTGAATTAGTTCATACTTACACATGCATGGCTTAATCTTTGAGACAAGCATATGACTACTGGCAGGATCAACCAGGTAGCATTCCTCACCGATGCCGGCGCCGCATGAGCCGAACCGCGAGACCCGACCAAAGCGGGCACGACCATCATTCGCACGAAGCGTAGAACGCTTGTTTTGGGGCAAATAGAGGCCAAGGCCTCGTACCCACCGGGTGTTCCGCATCCGAGAGATCGAGCATGACGCTGTGGGCCAACAACCCGAGCACGTCTGTGCATGGACGGGACGTGGAACAACCGCGGACGCTTTGAGGTCCACCCTGCGCCGCAGCCTCGAGAGGCGCAGCACAAGGCAAAAACAGGATGTTTGGATCAATCGAATGCCTTTGCGGAAGGTATATAGCACAGGAAACCGACATCGACCAAGGTTGACGAGCACTCGTGCCGACGACAGAAGAGGCGCACAAGACACGTCGTTGCTGCCCGAGCAGGAATCCAACATGCCCACACACGCCAATCACCACTCACGCGCCATTATGTACGCAGTGCCCTAGCACGCAAGCCATCACTCGTCGTCTCGCAACTCAATGAAGCATCGCGGGCAGCAAACGATGACAAGCACGCCCCGCTGGGCACGTTGGTAGGGGACCGACACCGACAACCACGGGAGCCCGCGCCGGCAGCATCTCGGCACTCAAAACCTGAGCTCGCCACGCCAACGGGCCGCCCTCGCGAACGAAAAACTTTGCCATGCACGCCCGACCCTGGGTAGGCATTGGTCGCACACGACGCAACACATCACCCACTCAAGCTCCCCATCGGAACGGCTCGCTTGTTTCTGGCTGGAACGCCGCCGACACAAGCCCATGACCAATTAAGAGGGTGCCAACGGTCGGGCGCCGCTGGGGAGCCGTCGGCCCCCCACAGCGCCCGGCGCCCCGTCCCCCCTCTCAGACACACTCATTCCCTATAATAGGCTTAAAAAAAAAGGCTTGTGACAGGAGTGGACATTGAAAGAGGTGAGGAAGAACACTTTTGAGTTTTTGTAGTAATTGATATTCGTTTTGTATGAAAATTTGCACGGGGCCTCAAAATTACATGAATAATTTATTTATGCTGTCGGAAATATTTTTTTGAGTTTCGAAAATATTTATTTAATTATTTTTAATGTTTAAAAATAGAAAAAAATCTTTTGGCATGAGAAGACACCAACCATGATACAACTAATCACACTCTCTACTTACCTCTCTTTGAAAGGTCAAAAAAATCATTTTCATTCATATTTCTTGTGGAAGCACCTCAAAAATGACCAGCCCTTATTCTCCTAAGTTTCTACCAAATTTCTTCACTCTCATACTCACAAAAATTAAATTCAATCCATAAAACACAAACTAGAACAAGTTTTCACCCTTTTAAGCTTGAAAATCGTTGATTTTAAAGCTTAATTTCAACTTAATCAAGATATATTATTTTTCAAAATTTCTTATGATGAATTTGTAGTATCTTGTATGGTTACATGTTTTGATATGTTTTTGTATGATTAAAAACTTAAGTAGGTTACACTTGAAACCAAAACCAAACTAGTTAAGCTAATTTTTAGCAAAATTGATAGTCTTGTGAAATTGTTTAATTTACTTATTTCTATTGATTTTGTAATACTTATATTATGTTTGAAAGTTTATCTGAATGATTATGAACACATGTATAATTATGACAGCGAAATACTTTTATCCCATACACTCAATAATGCTTAAATCTTAAGAATTGATTTAATCATATTTGTAAATTAGTGACTTACTTGGTTAAATAGAAAAAGCAAAATAACAGTTATCAATGATATCAAAAATTGATTATTTTAAAAATCAAGTACAAACAAGCGAGAAAAAAAAGGAAAAGCCAAAAGGAAAAAACTTCACCAAAATTATTATTGATAAGTGAAAAATTGTGGATGAATTTCAAATTGTAGATCTCTTTTACTTTTCTAAATGTTACCCTATTTTAAATTAGTTATTTTATTAAAATTGTATTAGTTTACTTAATTGAAGGGTACAATCAATTACGTCATGTTAATTTGGATTGTGTGCATATTTTAGGGGCTGCCCTAATAATTATATTTGAATTATTAGTTATTTAATGGCCTCCCTAATGTTTAATGTGTTGAATTAGTAGTAAAATATGGAGTATGCATTGTTTTTAAGGTTATGTAATTGATATGAAGTTGTTTACAAAAGATTGAAAAGTGTATATGAACTTTAACTAGAATAGACTAAATGATTTATAAAAAGGATATTAAATGGTACATGATTTGATTATGTTAGGCCTTTAACACATTCTATCTTCCAAAAAGATTGATCTTTTCACTTGCCACAAAGTGAACTTGAGGTAAGTTGAAGCTTTCATTTGTTGTATTTAATGTTGTTCATGTTTTAATGTGATTGTTATTATTTGTCAAATGATGTAATGTTTGATGCATTTATGGTTCATGAAGCATGACACTATTAAGAATATAATGAGGTTTTTGAAAAAGAAGTATGGTACTTGATTGATGGTCGGATAGACAAGGGACGCGGGAGGGACTGGCGGACCCAATAAATGGTGGCAAATACTTGAGGTTGAAAAATCAGTATAGGAAAGTCACAATGAATGAGATAGAATATGACTAATACCTGAGGTTGAAAGACCAAGTATGGAAACCCCGTATTAGTTCTCTTATTGGTCAATCATTATGAACAGGTTTCAAAAATCACGGTCTATCACTATTAGTTAGGTACCACACTTCAAGGGCCCTAAAGAATGATTTATGAAAGAAAGTTATTAAATTGAATATTGAATTTAATCATTTATATGATTGATATGTACGATATTTGTTATTGCATTAGTTTCACCTTACTGAGCTTTTAACTCATTAGATTCATGTGATGGAGGTGGAAATGTACAAGTTTAGAGGTTGACTGAGCCTCTAGATCGGTCAGACAGAGATTTGTTCATATGCTATGCTTCGAGCTGTTTTGTAGTTTATTTTGAAAACTCTATTTTGTTTTTTTAAATAAGCCGCTCTGTTATAGTTTTGTAAACAGATGTACTCAGTTTTGATATATGTATATGGTGTGTTTAAAACGATTCAAGTTCTTTCTCTTATAGCTAAAAATGAGAACTTTTATTAAAACCATAATTCTTATAGCTAAAAATAAGTTTACTCATTATTTCACTTAAGACTACTTTACCATGATTACTTGGTAGGTATTTTTATCGATAGTGAGGTTTTTGGAATTAAGGAACTGATTCCAAGCGGATTAATTAATTGAAATAATTATTATTCAAAAGTTGCAAATGTTGCAAACCCACTACTAGCTTAGTAGTGAACCTAAGAGGATCACACATCTTTATGGAAAGTAATAATTCTAATTTTAGATTTTATCCAATGGTTGAAAATTAATTAATTAATACTAATCAATTAATTAATTAAGGTTATATTTAATTTAATGGTTAAATTAAATTATTCAATTAAGTAATTGGATTATTTAATTGGGCCTAATTTGATTAGGAAGCCCAATTGGAGTAAATTAATTAATCAATTAGATTGATTAAATTGAGATTGAATTAATTGAATTGATTTGGGAATTTTTGAGTTCAAGCCCAAAATAAATGTGGATCACTTAAGAAGCCTACTAAAGTATGAAGAGAATAAATTAAATAAATATAATTTATTTAATTAACATATTTATAGATAAATAAATATAAGTGACCAATTTTATGGGATAAAATAGGCCACTAAGATTTAATTTATGTATAAATATATTATAGTATATATATATGATATATATCTATCTTGATATTATTTGAAGAGTTCAAATTAATATCAATAATGTATATAGACAATTTTGATGATTAATGTAGTTTCAAATTAGTCTACATACAATAGGAGAGAGAAAAGAGAAGAGTTCTTGGAGATTTGGAATCCTTCAAAGATAAGGTTATGAAGTAGTTCAAAATTGAAAAACTTTCCAAGAGTTGGAAAAGGATTAAAATTTTCAGCCCTATATATATGAGGGATGAAAATTACATAATTTAATTCAAAAAAAAAAATTGAGCAAAAATTATTTTGTTTAAAAGTCTTCTATTTTTACTCTCCAAGAAAAGAAAAGAAAGAAAAAGAAAATCAGTTTCTTATTATTCTCTTCATATTATTGTTTCAAGAACTTAAAGAATTAATCTTTATTTTTCTTAAAAATATACTCCGGTTCTAGATTAGTAAACAATTAAAAGGATACTAGCGAATCCTTTTGATTGGTGTTGCTTTTCGTATCGTGGATCTGATAGAGGGAGACACTTGGATCCCTACGAGTTCTGATAGTTCAGGATAAGCAATTAATTATTTCATTCCCTACAACAACCGGAGTGCACGAAAGGTATAATTCGATTTTATATTTATTTATATATTCACTTGAATAAGCGCGATCGTTAAAATCGATTTCAAATCAAATAGGTTAAATTTATGTTTGATAAAAAATTTAATTTTTCGCTGCATATACTCTTGCGATTATAGCGAACCCAACAGTGGTATCAGAGTCACGATTTCGCTTATTTAGTGAATTTTGGATTTATGAATACATGTTTTTAAATTATTTAAATTCATGTTAATTATGTAAAATTTGATTTTGCATATTTTCAGAAATTTTTAATTGGAATAATTTTAATTGCTTATTTAAATTATTTAAATATGAAAAAAAAAAAAAAATTGATGACACGGGCGTCGAGTGTCAGACACCCAACGGCTGCGCGCACAGGCACTCGGCAGTGGGTGCCGGCGCGCCCGATAGTGGGCGCCCGTCACCCGGCCCTGGGTTAAATTAATGTTAATTTTAATTATTTCTGAAAAATTATTTTTCAAGCAATTAAAAATTATACCAAGTTAAAAGAAAAATTGCGTTTAACAATTTGGTAAATTTACATGTTTTGATAATTACATATGATGTTAATTATGAACATGTATGGGATGATCATGAGCCATTGGACCAATGTGATTGATTTTATTTAATATTTTTGGGTTTTAAAATGGGGCCTGCGAGCCTCTTATTTCATTTATGTAAGTTATTTTATTTTCCGTAAAGAGAGTAGAATAGATAGTATAGTTTTTCTTTTTCTTTGGAAGACGAAGGAGAATAAAAAAGAAGGTCTATGTTTGTATGGGATACAATTATATAATAGAATATGTTATATTCCATTTTATTACCCTTAGACTGACCTTAAGTTCATTTTTGCTCAAATGGACCGCATATGACTAGTTCATGATCATCCATTTATTTAAGTATGTATTACATGCATGTTTAGGATTTTATTTAATGCTTTTATACTTGAGGAATGATATTATGATGTCATGCATTAAATAACCAACCTAATTTAAATTATAATGAGGTATTGGATAAAATTAAATCCCACTTAATTTATTAAAATTAAGTAAAAGAATTTTTTGAAAATTCGATTTTAAACAAAAATGGACAAGTTAGGTAGGACCTATAGTTCCATGCCTACTATCAAAGATAGAGGCATGACGATCGCTACCGCACTTGATCACTGACCATGAGTTGTGGGTGGTCTTGTGTTGGAAAGCTGTTATCTCTACCAAGCATTGAGATGCTTGTAGGATGGAATCGTCATTATGTTGGCCATAAGTCGTGGGACATCTTGATGCTCTATCTGCACGAATGTTTGATGGGTATTGTTTGACACTTAGTACCATATGAGCTTATAAAATTGGGGTATATGAGAAGATGTGAGGTAAAATAAACTTGAGGGTTGTATAGTGATACAATCGTCAAAGAGTTGACTATCGATAAAAATATTTCATGGGCTCATAAAATTGGGGTGTGAAATATTTCCATTGGACCTCAAGCTCACTAGGAAATTTGATTCCCGAAATTTCATTAGGGGTGATGGAATTAAAAAAAAAAATAGTGGAGACATTTAGTATTAAAGACCTTATATTAAATAAATATGTTTTTCCCATAGTTTACTCATTTTCTGCTTCATGCATATTTGTAGATTATTCTACTAAAATGCCAAAGAATCCACTTGTAACAATCCTTGAACAAAATAAATTAATTGGACCTAATTTTGTCGATTGGCTAAGAAACCTGAAGATAGTTCTTCAGTCGGAGAAGAGGGCATATGTTCTTGACACTGTGCCTCCTTCGGTACCACCGGAGGATATTACTTCAGAGGATTATGCAGATTACTTATGTCATGTTGATGACAATCTGCAGGCTCGATGCTACATGTTGGCATCGATGTCAAATGAGCTGCAGAGGCAGAACGAGGATCAAGATACTGCTTATGGGATTCTCATTCACCTACAAGAGTTGTATGGTGAAAGAACTCGACAGACGAGATATCAGATCTCAAAAGAGCTTTTCAGATGTTGTAGGACCGAGGGCTCTTCAGTCCATGATCACGGATTGAAGATGATAGCCCTTATTGAAAGGCTAGCGTCCCTTGGAGTCGTTATGGAGAACGAACTCTATACAAACTTCTTGTTGCAGTCTCTGTCTCCATAATTTGACACCTTTGTTGTCAACTTTCACATGCACAACATGGAGACTAGTCTTGCTGAGCTTGTGAACATGTTAAAGATGGCTAAATCCACCATGAAAAAGGACAAGCCGATTTTGCTTGTTAGATCTTCTTCTGGATCAAAGGCTAAAAAGCCCAGGAAAGAAAAGAAGAAAGGAAAGAATTCCCCTAAACCCAACAAGCTGAGAGCTAAGGGCGGTGTTAAAAAGGTTTTCTCTCAAGCCAATGACAAGTGCCATTTTTGCGGCAAACCAGGGCACTAGAAGAGGAATTGCAAGGAGTATCTTGCAAGCTTGAAGAGTTCAGGTATATATTTTGTTGAAGTTAATTTGTCGGTTAACAATACTTCTTGGGTATTAAATACCGATTGTGGCTTACATATTTGTAATGATTTGCAGATGATGGCAAGAAGTAGGAAGCTGGATGGAGGAGAGACGGTCCTTAGGATGGAAAATGGAGCAAGAGTTGCTGCATTAGCTATAGGGACTGTTAATTTGGCTTTAGATAATGGTTATGTAATAGTTTTAAATAATTATCTTTTTATTTCGGATATTATTAAGAACATTATCTCTATTCCAGTTTTGGATAGAGAAGGTTTTATATTTACCATTGAGAATGGAAATTGTTCCATTTTCAAACGTTCTGATTTTATATATTCTGGTTCTTTGACTAATTGTTTATATACTATTACTCCTCATAATCCCATTTTCACAATTCAACAAAATAAAAGAAAATTAGATAATCATAGTTCAATGAGCCTGTGGCACGCAAGATTAAGACATATTTTTGAGAAAAGAATTAATAAATTGGCACAATTGCTTGATCTAACGAGAGAGCAAGAATTACCAACTTGTGAATCCTGCCTCAAAGGAAAGATGACTAAATCTCCATTTGTTGGACAAGTGGAGAGAGCCAAGCATCTATTGGATTTGATCCATACAGATGTATGTGGGCCACTAAATGTTAGTGCATGTGGGAACTATAATTACTTCTTAACCTTTACCGATGACTTCTCTAGGTATGGTTATGTATACCTTTTAAGGTACAAGTCTGAAGTATTTAAAAAGTTCAAAGAATTCAGAACTGAAGTGGAGAAACAAACTGGATTAAGTATAAAAACTTTTCAATCTGATCGAAGAGGTGAATACTTAAGCACAGAATTTTTAGATTATCTAAAAGAGAATGGAATTCTCTCACAGTGGACTCCTCCTGCTACTCCCTAACTCAACGAAGTTGCGAAATGCAGGAATCGAACCTTGTTAGACATGGTTCGATCTATGATGAGCTTCACTTCAGTACCTTTTTCATTTTGGGGCTATGCCTTAGAAAGGGCGGCATACTTATTAAATAGGGTGCCATTCAAAGTCATGTCCAAAACACCATATGAGATGTGGTATGGAAAGACACCTTCCTATAAATACCTTAGGGTATGGGGTGTGCTACTTATGTGAAGCAGCTAGTGGGAGATAAGATGGATATGAGTTCCAACTTATGCAAGTTTGTGGGTATCCAAAGGAGTCTATTAGATACTATTTCTATGATGCCACGGAATAAAGGGTGTTTATTTCGAGGAATGCTACATTTCTTGAAGAAGAATTCTTTCAGATGGAAGTGGCAATGTCGTAGAACTTGAAGAGGTTCAAGAATCACAGAACACCCCAACTGATGCAGTAAATGGTACACCAGTTGATGCTGGACCCTCTAAGGCACAATCTCTTTGAAGATCCGAAAGGGTCTCAAGGGTACCTGAGAGGTACAACTTGTTGTTAGAGAACAAAGAAGAGGGACTCCCCTTGGATAATGATCCAAGAAGCTATGGAGAGGCGATGTCTGACATCGACTCGAAGAAGTGGCAAGAAGCTATGCAGTCCGAAATGGACTTTATGTACTCCAACAAGGTATGGACTTCAATGGACCCATCACAGGGAATTGTTCCCATTGGTTGCAAATAGGCCTACAAGTGAAAGCTTGGAGTAGATGGAGAGGTAGCGACCTATAAGGCATGATTGGTAGCAAAAGGTTATACTCAAAAGCAAGGAATTAATTATGAGGAAACTTTTCACCAGTAGCGATGCTTAAATCCATACGGATACTGTTAGTCATATCTGCATATTATGACTATGAGATATGATAAATAGATGTGAAGACTGCTTTCCTTAATGGAAATATTAAGGAAGAGATCTATATAAAGCAGCCAGAAGGCTTCATATCCAGTGGGAGTGAGCAAAAAGTTTGCAAGCTCTAGAGATCCATTTATGGACTCAAACAAGCTTCGAGGAGCTGAAATATCCGGTTTGATGAAATGATCAAAATATTTGACTTTCATAAGAACCCAGATGAACCATGTGTCTACAAAAAGGTTAGTGGGAGTGCAATTACATTTGTTGTGCTGTACATTGATGACATCCTACTCATAGGGAATGATATAGGGATGTTGCAGTCAACGAGGACTTGGTTATCTAATCAGTTTTCCATGAAGGACTTGGGAGATGCATCTTTTATCCTAGGGATAAAGATCTATAGAGATAGATCTAGAAGGATGATCGGACTATCTCAGTCCATATATATAAACAAAGTGCTGAAAATGTTTAGCATGGAGGAATCCAAGAGAGGATTCCTGCCTGTGAGTCATGGGGTTTCACTCTATAAGGTTAAGTCTCCTAAGACACCTGAAGAGAGAGAAATGATGGCTCGCATACCTTATGCTTCTGTAATAGGGAGCATAATGTATGCAATGTTATGTACAAGGCCTGATATAGTACATGCTTTGAGTGTCACGAGCAGATATCAGTCCAATCCAAGAGAAGAACATTGAAAAACTGTTAAGATGATCCTCAAGTACTTGAGAAGGACTAAGAATATCTTTATGATATACGGCAATGGAGAACTAAAACTGGAGGAATATACAGACTCTAGTTTTCAGTCCGATATAGATGACTCAAAGTCCATGTCCATATACATATTCACCTTGAATGGTGGTGCGGTTAGTTGGAAGAGTTCCAAGCAAGAGACGACTGCAGACTCTACTACCGAAGCTGAATATATTGCTGCATTAGATGTAGCAAAAGAAGTTGTTTGGATTAGAAACTTCATCCAAGAGTTGGGTGTAATTCCATCCATTGTTGATCCAGCTATGATTTACTGTGATAATAATGGAGCTATTGCGCAAGCAAAAGAGCCAAGATCTCATCAAAGATCCAAGCACATAATTAGACAATTTTACTTGATCAGAGAGATCATTGGTAGAGGCGACGTCATTGTGGATCGAGTTGCCTCAGTAGAAAATATAGCAGACCCACTTACTAAGCCCTTAGCACAGAAGATATTCGATGGACATCTTGAGAAGATGGGCCTTAGATACATGGGTAATTGGAGCTAGGGCAAGTGGGAGATTATTAGAGTAGGATGCCCAATGCCCCAATTAGATTGGGTGTATTATACTCTTTTGCTTTTGTAAAGATAATCTTATTAGGAATCATATTAATAAAAAGATATTTTCTTTATCTTATGTCTTGCATTTTTTATTTCTGCACATTAGATAAAGTCCTTATACCAAATTTAGCTACGGGGCATGGTCGCGTATATGATGGCGATCATGGAACATGCCTCTAAGGCTTTGGTCGTAAATAAGTTCCGAGTCGAGAGCTTTCTGAGATGGGACATCAAATAGTTCAATAAGACTCGTACATATAATGCATGCTCGTGAGACGAAGATATCACATTCCATTGGCATTAGTGTAGAGACGTAAATGCGTATATGTGGGTGCTTATCAGGGAACAAGTACACCAAATATGGCCCGCAAGAAATTCTTAGTTGGAGGCTTTGCCCGTCGAAATAAGAATTTCTGTATTGCGATAGTACACGACTAGTCCTCAAACTTAAGGCACGATGATAACCTTATGTGCATCCTGCAGCACTTTGATATATCTTCTGATTGCTTGACAATCACAAAGGGGGTATGTTGGGTGTTGCACTGGTGTACATGGAGGTTTGTCAATGGCTAACATAGAATTCAACACTTATTTTTTTAAATAAGAAAATCTCCTGTATTTTCATAATTCGTGATTCAAAGACATTGGCCATTGCAGTATGAATTGTGATTTATCAAGAATTATTGGAACTTGAAATAAGATCACAGTTATTGAATCATTTAGTGTTTCGACTTATAATCCATGCCTTAAATTCAATAAGGAGATTGACTGTCGAAAGGACCGTACGTATAAGGTACTCCCAACTAAAATAAGTTTACTCGCTATTTCACCTAAGACTAGTTTATCATGATTACTTGCTAGGTGTTTTCATCGATAGTGAGGTTCTTGGAATTAAAGAGTTGATTCCAAGCGGATTAATTAATTGAATTAATTAATTGGAATAA
>CM033121.1:17670378-17740378 GCA_019321725.1 Paulownia fortunei
TCCAAACATTACAACTGAATCCGAAATTGAACTCATAATCTAAAATCTTTGAAGTTTTTAAACAAGTCAAGATTAATATTCCATTGTTGGATACAATCAAGCAAGTTCCACCTTATGCTAATTTTTTTGAAAGATTTGTGTACAATCAAAAGAAAACATCTTGTACAAAAGAAGACATTTTTAACTGAAAGTATTAGTTCAATCATTCAACAATTCACTCCACCTAAGTACAAACATCCAAGTTCTCCAACCATTTCACGTACTATAGGAAACACTAGAATAGAGCGTGCTTTGCTTGATATTGGTGCTAGTGCAAATCTTCTACCTTTCTTAGTTTATGAACAGTTAGGATTAGGACAGCTTAAAACAACTTTTGTTATGCTCCAACTAGTTGATCATTCGATTAAAGTTTCAAATGGAGTAGTAGAAAATATGTTGGTACAAATTGATAAGTTTTACTTTCCAGTTGATTTCATTTTTTATACACATAACCTATTGCACATACACATACACAGATTCCTATCATTTTGGGTCATCCTTTTCTTGCAACTTCAAATGCTGTGATTAATTATAGAAATGATATTTTGAAGTTATTTTTTGAAAATATGACTTTGGAACTAAATATGTTATTGTTTGAAAGCAACCTGTAGAAGATGTTAAAGTACACGAAGTGGATTCAATTGAGCAACTTGTTTAAGAATATTTTACTATCACTAATTCATTTGATCATCTGAAAAATTATTTTAAAAGTTAAAGTATTTGAAAAAAGATACATTCTAATTTTCTCTCTAAATTTTCGCAGGTACAAGAAAAATATTTTTGAAAATCAAAATTTGAAGAACTTTCATCATTAACAGTACAATATGTTCCATCAAGTATTATAGCTCCTCTGATTGATTTGAAACATTTGCCATTTGATTTGAAATATTCCTTTTTGGGTGAGAACGAGACTTTTTTAGTAATAATTTCTTCCAAACTTGATGTATCCCAAGAAGGTAAGTTGATCGAAACTCTAAAAAAGTATAAGAATGCTTTAAGATAGACCATTGCTGACATTAAAGGTATTAGTCATTTAATTTGTATACATAACATCTATCTAGAGAAAAATGCTAAACCATTTACAGAGATGCAACGAAGGCTAAATCATAATATAAAAGAAGTAGTGAAAAATAAAGTCATTAAACTTTTAGATAATGGAATTATTTATCATATTTCCGATAGCAAATGAGTGAGTCCTATTCAAGTTGTACTTAAGAAATCCACAGTTACTACAATCAAGAATGAAAATAATGAATTAATTCCAACTAGAACTGTTATTAGTTGGCGAATGTGTGTTGACTATAAGAAACATTAACCCACTAGAAAATATCATTTTTCATTACCCTTCATGGATCAAATCTCAAAAAGAGTTGAGAGACATGAATTTTACTATTTCTTAGATGGATATTCTGGGTAAATCAAATTGAAATTGCACTTGAAGATCAAGAGAAAACCACTTTTACATGTCTTTTGGCACTTTTGCATATCAAATGATACCTTTTGGATTATGTAATGCACCAGATACATTCCAATGATGCATGCTTAGTATTTTTAGTGACATGGTTGAACATTTTTTTAAATTCTTCATGGATAATTTTTCTAATTTTGGTAATTCATTTGATGATTGCTTCTCTAATTTAGAAAATGTTTTGATCAGGTGTAGAGAAAAGAATCTTAAACTCAATTGCGAGAAATGCCATTTCATGGTAACAACTAGTATTGTTCTTGAGCACATTATTTCATCAAAAGGTATTGAAGTAGATAAATCTAAACTTTTGTGTAATCTTCTAACAAAAGATACTAATTTTAAATAGATTGAAAATTATGAAATTGCTTTTGTTAAGCTTAAAAGTATGCTTACATCTGTTCCAATTATGCAGCCTCTAGATTAGACTTTACTTTTTAAAATAATGTGTGATGCTAGTGACTATGATGCTGAAGCTTTCTTGTGACAAAGAAAAGATAAGAAACCATATGTCATTTACTATGTAAGTAAAACTTTGAATAGTGCTTAATTGATTAGTTAACCACTGAAAAAGAATTATTTGTTATAGTTTTTATGTTGGACAAATTTAGATCTTATCCTGTGGGCTTACCAGTTGTTTGCAGTTTTGAAATATCTTTTATCAAAAAAGGATGTCAAACCAAGACTGATTAGGTGGATTATCTTACGCTAGGAATTTAAAATTACTATTCGAGAAAGAAGAGCAGAGAATGTGTGGCTATTTCACCTTGGTTTGCTGGCATTATTAATCGTCTTGTGATAGGAAAGAAGCCACTACATTGGAATTCCTAAGATAAAAAGAAGTTTTTGACTGAGGTGAAAAACTATTATTAGAATGATCCACACATATTCAAATATTATTCTGATCAAATCTTTCGGAGATGTGTGTCTGATAATGAGAAAAACAATATTCTTAAATTTTTCATTCAGGAGCATATGGTGGTTGTATATTCTCAACAATTTTTCACTCACAATGATCCACCAAGGTCAACATATCTCTTCTTGAATAAAAGATCTCACACCTGACCTCTTTAGTGCAATAAATAGCGATTGGGCAATAAATAAAATTGTGTGGAGTATGTTTCATGGTAGGGCGTCCCACGGATATGTGTCCATCCTTTCAAGAAGGTTCTATACAACAAGCAAATGCTATTAGTGGTTTTTCAGGTCCACCTAGGCAAATATATGATCCTTATTCCAACATATATAATGAAGGATGGAATGATTATCCTAATTTGAGGTACGGGAACTAATAATAATAACAACAGGTCCCTTTTTATGCACCAAATCGGCCAATGAGATTTTTCCAATTGAAGGTGCAACCACCCTACCAATTTCAACCACAACCATCTCCACAACAATTAGGCACATCCTTGGAGGATCTTGTGAAAGCAATTGCTACCAATACTATGCAATTTCAATAGACCACATAAGCTCATTTCCAATATATAGGAAATCAAGTGGGGAAAATAGCCACTAGCATGAGTCTGTTGGAAGCCTAAGGGTTGGGCAAGTTACCTTCTCAACCTGTGGTTAATCCCAATTAAAATGCAAGTACCATGACTCTTAGGACCGGGAAGCCATTGTAGTCACCTACCTTGCTAACAAAAGGAATATCCAAGGAGGTTGAGAAGGGCGAGTCAAGCAATATGACTCCTTCCTTAGATGATTCTCACTTTCCTACTTATCCATCACCTATTGCCAAGGAGAATCCAGAGTCGGTAACTACTCCTAAACTTCTACTACAACTTTAAAGTTGCAAACTTAAGTGCAAGTTATGTCAAGTAATAAATTTCTCCTGAGTCCAAGGTCGATCCACAGGGAAGTTGTTTGAAGTTTTTAGTATTATATTTCTTAAAAGATGGGATTGAAATGTTTTAGATTTTAAAGAAAAAATTATGCTATAACTAAGAAATTGAAGTAATAAAAGTACTAAAGATTAGGGATCCGCTCTTGAGTTTTGGATAGAGGAATGATTATTTATTATTCTTTTTACCTCTTTTAAATACCACTATTGGATTCCATACACAATCAAAGTTCTAATGAAAAGATGTTATCAAATAACTCATGCATTAAGGTCATCATGATATTGTCATACTATCTATAAATTATCAATTAATGACAACACTTGTTTATGAGATTAAGTATTTATGCACACATTTGTCCACAACAAATCAAGATTTCACGTTAGCAGTCAATATAGTGAACCAGGCATTTAGCTAAATGAACCCAAGTATTTTTTGTGTCATTAGTAATATATAAATCAAGAATTGCCACTAAACAATGTAGGTTTTAATTAAAAAATTAAAACGATATTTAAACATTATGTACTTTTATAACTATTCCTCTTTCTACATCAAGAGGTTCACCCTTTCTCTTCAATCTAATGAAAATTTAGAAAGACATAATGAAAGTAGAAAAGACTAAAAATAGAAAAAAAACTAGAGAAGACAACTCTATTACTACTAGAAAACTTAGCCTAAAGAAAGACAACAATAAACTTTCTTTCCCTTCTTCTAAGGTTTTTTTTATGTGTCTTGAATTGTCAGAGGCCCTATTTATAGTAGAAGATTGGCCTAAATTGACATCTCCAAATTCACTCCAAATGCACTCTAAATTTATTTTAAATGTGTTCTAAATTCACATGTCCTTTTCAAATTTGAATTGTGTTACACATTTTTGTCTATTAAATAAATTGATTTTGGAAAAGTGATCAACATAAAAGTTGTAGATTGTTCGTTGCTTCATCTTCCAACTTGAATCACTTGATTCCAATCACGAGGGAGAAAGTTATGCTTGATGCAAAGAGATGTGTTTGCATAGATAAATTCATTTCAATATAAATATTTGGATGATTTTTCTACCTTTATCAAGGTTGAATTGGACTAAACTACCAACAGCAAAGTTGTAGTTCTATTTCTTGGCTTTTAAATAGCTCAAGATTTAGGTCCAAAGGATTTTGAGCATGAAGTTATGCCCAAAATACGAAAAATGCTCAAGTTTGAAAACATGTTGATTTTGAATTAAATCTAAGTCCAATAATCACTTGTAAAATCCAAGTGATTTTTTGCATATATTTTGATCTACACATGATGGACTTAGGCAAAAATGGCCCTTTTTTCTAATTGTGATGCTTCTTTGATCCAAAGAAATATTATCTCCCAACTTGATCACGAAACTTGTTGTCTTCTTCGGTTTTATTTTGGCTCTTTTTGTCTCTTTTTGTTCATTGATTCCCTAACACAAAATATTAATAAAAAATCAATATTAACAAAAACAAAGCAAGGAAAATATAAAGGATTTGATATAAAAATATGTCAAAATATGCACTTATTAAATTCTCCCACACTTAACCTTTGCTCATCCTCAAGCAAGCTTAAAACAAACCTAAACTAATCCACTTTTGTAGGAAATCACGATTGCATTTAGCATATGCAACAAGCCTTTAAACCCCTAGGTGGCCCACAAAGGACGAGTTATAGTTTCGATTTCCAGTGGTGATACCCACAAATACCTATAATAACTAACTTTCAACTATTATTCTCAGGAAACAACAAAGTAATATGAAAATGAAATCAAACAAATGTTGAATCTAACCCTTAGTTATCAAAAGCCAATACATTTCCACAATAACCATACTCAAGTATGTGTGTGTGAATAACTAATGTCAACAATGATGAAACCATGCATGCTGCAAAGAAGTGGATTCTCATAAAACCTCACAAAAACCATCACCCAATCTCTAATGGAAGCGTTAAATATCATA
Organism: Paulownia fortunei; assembly: GCA_019321725.1. NCBI lineage: Eukaryota > Viridiplantae > Streptophyta > Magnoliopsida > Lamiales > Paulowniaceae > Paulownia > Paulownia fortunei. The sequence continues at coordinate 17,675,688 of CM033121.1, forward strand.
GCTCCTCATTTGGTACAAATCTCCACTACACTAAAGGCACCACATGAAATCAAAAGGTTTTCAACAAAAGTTATAATGGGGCTAAAGGGTAGTGATGTGGCTAAGTAATGAAAGGATGGGATGCAACAAAGGTTCTAAAAACTTTAAGGGATTAGAGACATAGAGTTCATCAATGAAGAATTCTCATACTCCATGAATTTCAACATCGGGGCCTATTAATATTGAGTTGGACCGTTCTTCATCATTCTTATTGACTTTGCAACATTCCAATTTTAGTTGCAATTCACAATAGTTTTATTCAATACTTTGTAATTTTTTTTTGTTGTGTTTTTTTTGAACTCTCCTACACTTATCTTATATTCTAACCCAAATTTCTTTTACAAGCTCACCTTTATCAATGGAATGTCTCTTAAACTCCAAATTATTTTTAGAACAAAAGTAGGATAGTAGTGTATTTAGTCTAGGTAAGAAGATATGGTTACCACATAAAAAGGCTCATGTATTGAAAGGTTCAAAGTGGCTCACTATCGGGGATGTTCTCTTGGAACACATAGGGAACAAGTTGATTTGGCCATGGTGTTAGAAAGTCTAATACCTTAAAATCATTTTTCAGGTGGTGCTCAATCAGTCATTTACCTCGACAGACCAAAAAGAAAAGTTCTAATACTCAACCCCTATATGTCAAAAATCTAAGTAATGATTAAAGCGAGGGCATAAGAACTACCTATTTTGACATGCTTGTCTCTACACCAAATAACATAACTATTTGTGCAAAAAACTTTGAATATAATTATCACAAAAATACATCAACCAAAGAACAATATCAAGGTCCAAAACAACACCCATCATCAATCACAACTACATCATTCATGCTCAATTTTAATCATTGAAGAACATCTACGACCCAAAAAAAATTTGACAATTCACAAACTTTTTGTTAAAAACTTCACAAACTTGTCATGCTATGCAAAAAAAAAAAAAGGATTACGTCTCAAGAGCATTAAAGTTAGCCTTTACTGTGTCACCCTTACTTATGGTTTCAACTTACCCAAAAGAAAAATACGCTTGATTTTTTAAAAAAAAAAAACTAGAAAGCACACAAGACATGATATCAACTATTTTCTCCCCCAACCTAATCGAGACATTGTCCCTAATGTAAAAAATAAATAGGAAAGTAGAGCTTAGAAGATATTACCTGAAATGTGACTTATTGGAAAATAAAGCTGAAACAACACAATATATACACTATTAGTTGAAACCATTAAGGAAAAATTTCACAGGCTGAGAGTCAAATTCATTTTGCATTTTCGACCACTGTCCCTGTTGGGCCAATCCACATGAGCCAAGTTTAGATCATGTTCTGGCACATATGTCAGGTGTTGGAGAAAAAATAAGGATTCGTCTCATAGACGGTGAAATAAAAACTTTTTCTACAGTATGATCTATAAAAGATAGCAAACTATCAAAAAAACTATTAACATTAAGAACACATATAGGTTTTTTGTGAATATTGAGTTGTGCATAAGAGATAACTTGGAATAACTCATCCAGTGTACCAAAACCACCATGTAGGGTGTAACACCCCCACCACTAAATATAGATATTGGTATAACAATAATTTTGACAAGGTAGCACATGTGTATGCATGTGTATATATATATATATATATTTACTTTTGTCAAATGTAGCACTTTGAGAAACAATAAAGTATTTTCTCACATATAACCCTGTATATAGAAAAATCATTATTTATATATAGTCAACACTTTACATAATAATAATGAATGTAAAAATTAGAATATGCCCACAACACAACCTAACAGGTCGTCATCCATGTACACTGATTCTCAGAACCAATAGGAACCCCAACAGCTTGCCCAGTAATATCACCAGATTCATCTACAATGCATAAACTATATGAGCTAATGCTCAATCAATAAATATTATGCATGTCAAAGAAAAATTCATAATATCAAGTCATGCATCTCAAAATGCTATGCCCACAATGCAATTCCATTCATCAAAACATTTCTCTCAAAATCATTTCTTTCTATCCCATGCACCAAAAAAGAGCTCTGCACATCGCCATAATCCAATAGCTAATAATCATAAAAGCATGCAAATCCATGCATACTCGTACGCATGCAAATCCATGCATGCTTCAGTGCACTAGTAGTGGTTAGTAAAATATTTTTCTTTCTCAGAATCATGTTGTGCAATGCAAGATTTATAACAATGCTTGTATATGATGCATGTACGTGCCAATGCCCATGTATGTATGCTCAATGGACATGAATGATAGTAATGCATGCACTCTGCTATGCGCATATGATCTATGGTATTACATATAAATCACACATTTACTATGTCTATGCATTGTAGTTGCAAATGAATCTTTACTTACCTTTAATCAGTTGTGTGTTACTTTTAGGTTTTTTAAGTATTACTCCCCAACCCTAGATGTGAAACAATCTGTAAAAATAGAAGATATCAATCACCATCCTCAATTAACAAGTTCATTATACCTAATGTAGTATAAAGATCTTGAATCTCAATTTAACTAAACAACCTTATCACTTAGAAACTATAACCGAATACAACCTTCTACGTACTTTTGTTCCACATCTTAAATGTATACCAACCTTACTTAATTGATGCATTATAACTCTTACAACATTTTCCTAAATGTTAGGGATCAAATGTACCACATCTATGCTGGAACATGTTAATGAATCAAATGGGACAGATTCACCACTCCACATTTTCTTGCTGCCACATTAATTTGCATGATGATTTTGACACCCTTAGACATATTCATTCACTCCCCCATTTTTATCACACTTAGCTAACATAAAAAAAATGTAACCATGTCATAGAATGGCTAAAACTCACGGATATAGCGTCCCAAGTTCAGCTCCCTTTACAACATACTGAAATAGATTTTTCCTACGGTGACAGTTTTGTGCACTTCATGACATTAATGGTTTTGGCACACTTACGTATATTCAATATTTCCCAACTTTTTACCACACCTATATATATATATACACAGAGACAACCAGGTTATATTCTTTCCAAAACTAATGGATTTAGCTCCCTTAATTCAGTCTCCTCCACAACACACCAAAATAGATTTTGCTACTTTAGTAGTTTGAGTGTTTCTCCAATATCATTCTCTGTTTCAATTTCTAATTGATCAAAATTAATTCCAATACTCTTAACTCATATATGGACATGTAAATAGTAATAATTATAGGTTTTATTCAACATACCAGACACTTTTGAATCATAAAACACAAGAAAATAGTAAGGTGATAGTTTCTGCCACAAGTATTTCCTATTAAGTGTTTGTCATCAAAAACCCTTTCTTTGTGCACCAAAGTCTAACTAAAAAATTCCTAACAATATTATAAGAGATATTGAAAGCTTAGTAAACAATAAAACCATTCAGAATAATCTAAAAACCAAAGGCACAACTGTAGATAGGTGTTACCTATGCAGATTTTGAGGTTAAACTTGATGGTAATCATGCTTTTCTTGCTTTTATTTCAACTTGGAATCAATTTGGAGCACTTGGATACCTTAAGGTGTGTGTTTGGAAGATGAAAATGGCTAAAATGAGGGTCTGCTCATGGTTTAAGTGTGAAGGGTTTGAGGTGTTAGCTTGAGATGTTAGCTTAAGCTTAATAAGAAAGCACGAGGTGGCAAAGCTTGAGGTGACATGTAATTGTATAATCTGATTTTCTCCCTTATCTTGCAGCCCTAATCTTGTGTGTCTCACATATTCATATTTGGTTTCAACCTATCTTAGTCACCATTCATTCCCATAGGTAATTCCTATGTCCGTTCATTCGATCTCTAAACCGATTGACATCCGATTCTTAAATGATTGTCTAGTTTGCATTTCTAAAATCATATGCACATATGGACCTTGTATTATGACACTTAAATTACATTATATTATGTCCAATATCCCAAGTATGTCAATCCATGGATGTGTACTTTTAAAACACCTCGATCTAATTAAATCGAATCATATAAACTTACTAGTAACACCTTTAACACTTCCAAAATTATAACATATAACCTATGAATATCTAATATATTGATCAATCTATTATTTTTCTTATTTAAATATAGAATTTATTAATTAGGTTATAAGATCTCAACCACTAATATAATGTGATAGCATTAGAGGTCTAACGATTAAGAATGCTACATAAGATGCCATGTAAATGTTAATGCAAATTAGCATATAAGTAGCATGTAATTCATGAATCACATTGGCCAAGTGAGTAGTGTGAGGATTAGGTATTACATAGGGTGATGAATGCATCTGCATTGTTTAACATGTTAGGCATTCTATCCTGAATATGTGACACTTTTAGCTCATCCTCGATGGTCTTACCTATGATATTTTGTATTGTTAAAGGTTTTGGGATAACTCCTAGAACTTTGACTCTTCCTACATGAGCAAAAGTAGCAACACTTTCCATTAACCCCAGACTGCCTCCCCCATACATTAAATGAATTTTTCTTTTTGCTAAAGTTATACCAAGGTTATTGATTGCCCCTATAAACTTACCATCTTTTTTCTAGATTGGTTCCACAAAAGACAGAAATACAGTTGAACTTGCGATGGAAGAGACTTCCATTATTTTTTGAAAGTGAGTTGTGCAAAAATGGAGTAAGTGTGGTGCTATTTATTGAGGTGTAAACATGAAATACATTTATTGCATGTCTTTTTTTTTGTTAGAAAGGTTGATAATAAGGACACAAAATTTAAAAATTAGTTACTTACACATGAATATACATATAGTTGTGACTATGGCTCACATCTTTCTCTGGTTTTACATCCAGTAACGACTTCAATGCCCTCTATTAGTCGAGGATATGCTTTCCATCCAGTTTTCTTATAAACTGGAAAATAGGGTCTTTTAATGTCAAATTCCTAAGACTATAATGCTCATATTCACCCCAAAAGTGTATTTATAAATCAATAATTGCACGATACACTAATCCATATGAATGCATCTCAAAAGTTAATAGAATGTCATCTAGAGACACCTTATTCAGTCCATCCATAATGAATTGAATTTTATCTTCTTAATTTTTAGAAATTGTTCCTAAGGAATGAAACTTTATGTTGCAAGTCCATCAAGCAAATTTGTGACGAACTTGCATTTTTTTTCGCCCTTTATTTTTTTTAATATGTGTTTTTACCTAAACGAGACATGTATCTAATAAGCAAGTTTGAAAACTCATTTAAAAACTCATTTGCTACTCTTACCTTTGCTTCAATTATCCATCGTAGATCCTCTAAGATGCCCTTGTTCATATGCATCCTTAATCTTTCAATCCTAGATTTATAAATTTTTAAAATTGCATTTTTAGGAAGAAAATAAAATCGCTTCTTGAGAGTTAGAAGAATGTCATCCATTTTGAAAAAAATAAGAAATGAGAATGAGAAAAAGAGATAAATTTTGTATAGAGATTTTAGTTGTTTGGGAAACTGATAAGTTCGACTTCAATAGCCATAGAGTACTGTTATGCGCCACTCAACCAGAAAAACAAACGAAAAAAATAAAAGAAAGAAAGCCTACAAAACAAACAAAGTTAGAGAAAATATGTATATATACACACACTAATCATAACCAAGGTTAGAAAGGAAAACAATTTCGTCTTGTAAAAATTGATTCTCTAGAAATGGTTTGAGTCTTTGTTTATTTACTTATAATATGTTACCATTTCTAAGTTTCTCAATGTCAATCGCCCCTCTTTTACAACAAAAGGACCACTCCACCTTGATCTCAATTTTCCAGGAAGTAAATGCAATCGAGAATTATAAAACAAAACCTTTTGAGTAACCTCAAATATTTTTCTTGAAATTTTATTATCATGAATTTCTTTGATTCTTGCTTTATGAATTTTAGAATTCTCATATGCAGCATTTCTAAGTTCTTCAAGTTCATTAATTTGCAATTTGCGCAATTTTGAAGCTTCATCAAGGTTGAAGTTAAACATTTTGATTGCCCAATAAGCTTTATGTTCAAATTCAAGAGGTAAATGACAAGGTTTTTCATAAAGTATCCTATAAGGGGTTGCAATTTTATGTATAATTTCATTTTTATTTCTGAAAATACAATCTTATTTTTAAAACGTGTATCCTATTTTTAAAAAACTTACACCTCTTTGTCGGAAAATAATATTTATTTTATATTTAAAAATAAGTATAATAAATATATTTTTATAAACCAAAATGTTAAATTAAATAATTAATTCAATTGATTAAATCTTATGATTTATTTAATTATATTTTTATTGATCATTTAAAAATATGTTTAAAAAATATTTTCACAAAAATGAAAATGAAAATAAATTCAACGCTATGTTTGGGCAACACTATGTTTAGTTTAAGTATAGTCCTAATTTTTTATATTCAGGTTATATTTGCAATTAGATTCCTTGTTGCCTCAGGTGTCTTGTCAATCAAGGCCCCTCCACTTGCGGCATCAATCATGCTTTTTTCTATTGACATAAGTCCTTCATAGTAATATTGGATAAGAAGTTGATCGCTGATTTGATGATGAGGACTACTGACACACAACTTCTTAAATCTTTCTCAATACTCATAAAGAGATTCTCTATTGTATTTATAATCCCACATATTTCTTTTTGAATGCTCCTAGCAATAGATGCTTGGAAATACCTCTCAAGAAACACCATTCGCATTTCATTCCATGTGGTGATCATGCCAGAAGGTAGATAACAAAGCTACTCTTTCGGTGAATCCGCTATGAAAAATGAAAAGCAATGAGCTTGATGTTCTCTCCTGAAATGCTTGCCAGTTTCATATTGGAGCACACAATATGAAATTCCTTCAAGTGTTTGTTTTGGTCCTCGTCCCCAAAGCCATGGAATGTGGGCAAAAGATGAAACATCCCAGATTTGAGTTCAAAACTTGCTTCTAAATTAGGATAAATAATATGCAATGGTTGATTCTCCAAATTTGGAGCAGTCATCTCCTTCAATGTCTATGATTTTGCACCATCTCAACTATCTCGGGATGAGAAAGAGTTTTAAACTCAAGCTTGGGAAGTGAATTGATTGGAGGTATAGGTGGAAGTGGAGGTAAAGGTTGCAGCGGTGTGTTCAAATTAACCCAAATTTGCTCAAACCTTAGCTTCAAGTCCTCCAATGATAGAAAACCAAAAAATAAACTAAAAAAAAGAAACCAAATTAAACAAACGAGAAGAAATATATAAAGTAAAATGAAAGATTGAAAATGACAATAAACCAATTAGACACTTGGTCTCAAAATGAAAGTTTAATTAGTTGGCACAAGCATACCAAATTTAAATCTTACTCTTCAATGACTTTTAAGTAGTATAGAGCGAGTAAGAATCGATCCCACGAGGATCAAGACTAATTGATTTACTATCGACTCACTAACTGAGAGATTGAATTCAAAATTATTAACCTAAGATTAAGACTCAACGAATAAACTCTAGAAACAAACAACAAATGGTTGCGTGGTTGATTCAATAAACTTAAATTGTAAAAATTAAAACTAATTAAAATGCAAAGCAATAAAAATCAAAACAACAAGCAACAAGTGACTAAAGTTAGGTTGAGGTTTCCTTCGCTGCCACTAGATAATAGATTGTAATTTAATGTTAGTATTATTAACAACTTGCCATTGAAATTATCAACTGCAGGTAATAACATGCTCTAGTACCCCGATCTTTCCTTAATTACTTGTTAGGTAGAACAAGCACTCTACTTAATTCCCAACATATTAAACAACCTAGAACAAATTTTCCATATTTAATTCAATGGATACATTAAAACAAGAAAGATAATTTGATCAAAGCAATCACCACATAAGTTCTGGTCATTCAATTTAGGTTATGTTTTTCATTACAATTAATAAAAATATTTCATAATCATTAATTATAATTTACTGCTCATGATTAGAAATTAATGATAATTATGAATCTATATTTCTAATCTAGTGGTAGAGAATTGTAACACCCCTTAACCTAACTGCAGAGCTTAAACAAGCTGATACAGTTAAGTCAAGAAATGTTAATTTTTCATCTTTACTAGAGTTATGGTTTTTAATAAAAGTTCCCATTTTTAGCTATAAGAGAAAGAACTTGAATCATTTTAAACACACCATATACATATATCAAAACTGAGTACATCTATTTACAAAACCATAACAGAGCGGCTTATTTAAAAACAAAATAGAGTTTTCAAAATAAACTACAAAATAGGTCGAAGCATGGCATATGAACAAATCTCTGTCCGGCCGCTCTAGAGACTTAGTCAACCTCTAAACCTGTACATTTTCACCTGCATCACATGAATCTAATGAGCTAAAGGCTCAGTAAGATGAAACTGATGCAATAACAAATAACATATATGCACATCTCATAAATCATTAAATGCAATATTCTATTTAATAACTTTCATTCATAAATCATTCTTTAGGGCCCTTGAAGTATGGTACCTAACTAATAGCGATAGACCATAGTTTTCGGAACCTGTTCATAATGATTGGCCAATAAGAGAACTAATACGGGGTTTCCATACTTGGTCTTTCAACCTCAGGTATTAGCCGTATTCTATCTCATTCATTGTGGCTTTCCTATATCGGTTTTTCAACCTCAAGTATTTGCCACCATTTGTTGGGTCCGCCGGTCCCTTATCTACTCGACCATCAATCAAGTACCATACTTCCTTTTCAAAAACCTCATTATATTCTTAATAGTGTCATGCTTCATAAACCATAAATGCATCAAACATTACATCATTTGACAAACAACAACAATCACATTAAAACATGAACAAACATTATATGATTCTTGTGATACACCAAATGAAAGTTTCAACTTACCTCAAGTCCACTTTGTGCTAGGTGAAAAGGCTAATCTCTTTGGAAGATAGGATGTGTTAAAGGCCTAACATAATCAAATCATGTACCATTTAATATCCTTTTTATAAATCATTTAGTCTATTCTAGTTAAAGTTTATATACACTTTTCAATCTTTTGTAAAGAATTACATATCAATTACATAACCTTAAAAACAATGCATACTCCATATTTTACTACTAATTCAAGACATTAAACATTAGAGAAGCCATTAAATAACTAATAATTCAAACATAATTATTAGGGCAGCCCCTAAAACATGAACACAATCCGAATTAAAATGACGTAAACTTGATTCTAACTTAAATTGATTCTAACCTTCAATTAAGCAAACTAATTGCTATTGTTTTCAATCATTCAAAGAAACTTCCAAACACAATATAAGCATTACAAAATCAATAGAAATAAGTAAATTAAACAATTTCACAAGACTATCAATTTTGCTAAAAATTAGCTTAACTAGCTTGGTTTTGGCTTCAAGTGTAACTTACTTAAGTTTTCAATCATACAAAAGCATACTAAAACATGTAACCATCCAAGATACTACAAATTCATCATAAGAAACATTGAAAAAGAATATACCTTGATTAAGTTGGATTTAAGCTTCAAAATCAACGGTTTTCAAGCTTAAAAGGATGGAAACTTGTTCTAGCTTGTGTTCTATGGATTCCTATGGATTGAATTCAACTTTTATGAGTATGAGAGTGTAGAAATTTGGGAGAAACTTAGGAGAATAAGGGCTGGTCAAAATGATTTCTTTGACCTTTCAAAGAGAGGTAAGTGGAGGGTGATGATTGGTTGCATCATGCTTGGTGTCTTCTCATGCCAAAATCCACGTTCATAGGCTAAGGAGATGACAAAAATTGATGCTTTGGTGTTATAATCAAGTGCAATGCAGTTTAGAATGGTTTTATGCAACCTAGTCAACCAACCAATCAAATTGCACCATTGTGCATACTTTTAGTTCTTAGCCAATGTAACATATTTCAAGTAAATATTTAGGCAATTAATCACTTTAGCATATAACTAGTATGGAGCAATACAAATAATTCATTTCATGTCCATTCAACATATCAATCTTCCTTAACCGAGATACCGAGCTTTTCACTGCAAAAAGGGCACTTAAGAAATATGTTAAATCAAGAAATGAAAGTTTGATCTCATATTTCATGTACTAATGCATGTTAAATCATAACTGAAGCATATAATAACAATTATTCATATTCGTGCAATCATGCTATTTGTAAGCCATAATTCAATAATGCACATTGATTAGATGCATATTCATGCAAAATACTTATTATTGGCTATGTAGGAGAGAATTGAGAATTGGGCATTACAAGAATTCTCAAACCCAATTTGATTGGACCCCAAACAAAGTAAGAAAATACCCATTTAGAAATTAAGCATGGAAAAATATAAACAACTTCAATTGAAAAATTGAACAATAATACCAAACATTTAATTACAAGGATCCATCTTTAGAGCTTTAGAATCACCCTTAACCGAAAAGAGAATCTAGCCTAACATGATCAAAAATAACAAGAAAAATAAAACAATAGACATTAAGAGTTCATGATAAATGAAAAGGGGAAGAAGAAATCTGATTATAGTGAAGAGTCCTTTTAGGATGTGATGGGCCTTGAGCCCAAAATAGACCTAAGAGACTATGTTCAAGAGGTCTGTCTAGATTATGGGCCGAAATAAAGACTTGATCCAATAGAGCAAGCCCAATAAGATGATTTGAAGAGATCCATATGATAAATTCAGCCCAATAGGTCTAGAAGATCCATTTGGTACATGCACTGCTCTACACAGGATTACACCCTCCGATCTTACAACTATAAATACCCCCTCTCAATTCAATATAAGGTGTGTGAAATAAATGTTACGTATTCTTTCTCTCAAGCTCTATAACTGACTTGAGCGTCGGAGGGGCTTCCCGAGCGCACCCCTGGGACCCCTAACTATTTGTGCATGTTGCAAGCAGGGACCTATCCAAGAGATCACTACAACAAGAGAAGTCGACATCGGAAGATGTGGAATGATACCATATCATTTTGGCACCGTCAGTGGGAACACCTGCCTACATTACTGAGATAACCGATCGAGGGAGTCTGGAGCTTGAGAAACTATCATTCATGACACTCTCCACAAAGGAATATTTGAAGGTCATAATGAGGAGAGGTCACCCCTATGACCCGACTCAACATACCTGAACCAAAAGAAGACTTAGCATGACGAAGCAAAGAAGATGATGTCGAACCCCTGACTCAATGATACGACAACACTCGATGGTGCAAGGAGTCTTATGTAATACCCAAGCCTCACACTACTCACTTGGCTAACATGATTCATGCACTACATGCTACTTATATTATAATTTGCATTAACATCTACATCGCATCTTTTATAGCATTCTTAATCATTATACCTCTAATGCTATCACTTGATGTTAGTGGTTGAGATCCTATAACCTAATTAAGTAATTCTATATGTAGATAAGAAAAATAATAGATTGGTCAATATATTGGCTATTCATAGGTTATATGTTATAATTTTAGAAGTGTTAAAGGTGTCACTAGTAAACTTATATGATTCGATTTAATTAGATCGAGGTGTTTTAAAGGTCTACATCCATAGATTAACATACTTGGGATATTGGACATGATATAATATGATTTAATATAGTTAAGTCAAGAAATGTTAACTTTTCATCAATACTAGAGTTATGGTTTTAATAAAGATCCCATTTTTTACTATAAGAGAAAGAACTTAAATTCATTTGTTGTTTCATTTTGTTTTAAACACACCATATACATAATTAAAAATTGAGTACATCTATTTACAAAACCATAATAGAGCGGCTTATTTAAAAATAAAATAGCTTGAAGCATGGTATATGAACAAATATTTGTCTGGCCGTTTTGAAGACTCAGTCAACCTCTAAACCTGTACATTTCCACCTGTATCACATGAATCTAATGAGCTAAAGGCTCAGTAAGGTGAAATTGATGCAATAACAAATAGCATATATGCACATCTCATAAATCATTAAATGCATTATTCTATTTAATAACTTTCATTCATAAATCATTCTTTAGGGCCCTTGAAGTGCGGTACCTAACTAATAGCGATAGACTGTGGTTTTCGGAACCTGTTCATAATGATTGGCTAATAAGAGAAATAATATGGGGTTTCCATACTTGGTTATTCTATCTCATTCATTGTGGCTTTCCTATACTGATTTTTCAACCTCAAGTATTTGCCACCATTTGTTAGGTCCGTCGGTCCCTCTCGCGTCCCTTGTCTACCCGACCATCAATCAAGTACCATACTTCCTTTTCAAAAAACCTCATTATATTCTTAATAGTATCATGCTTCATAAACCATAAATGCATCAAACATTACATCATTTGACAAATAATGACAATCACATTAAAACATGAACAATATTATATGATTCTTGTGATACAACAAATGAAAGTTTCAACTTACCTCAAGTCCACTTTGTGCTAAGTGAAAAGATTAATCTCTTTGGAAGATAGGATGTGTTAAAGGCCTAACATAATTAAATCATGTACCATTTAATATCCTTTTTATAAATCATTTAGTCTATTCTAGTTAAAATCATATACACTTCAATCTTTTTTAAACAATTCCATATTAATTACATATCCTTAAAAACAATGCATACTCTATATTTTACTACTAATTCAAGACATTAAACATTAGGGCAACCATTAAATAACTAATAATTCAAACATAATTTATTATGGCAGCTCAATGTAAACTTGGTTCTTACTTAAATTGATTGTAACCTTCCATTAAGCAAACTAATTTCTATTGTTTTAAATTATTCATAGGAACTATCAATGTTGTTAGAAACTAGCTTAACTAGCTTGGTTTTGGCTTCAAGTTTAACCCAATTAAGTTTTTAATCATACAAAAAGATAATAAAACATGTAACCATCCAAGATACCATAAATTCATCATAAGAAATATTGAAAAAGAATATACCTTGATTAGATTGGAATAAAACTCCAAAATCAACGGTTTTCAAGCTTGAAAGGGTGAAAACTTGTTCTATTTTGTGTTCTATGGATTCCTATGGATTGAATTTAATTTTTGTGAGTAAGAGAGTGTATAAATTTGGGAGAAACTTTGGAGAAAAAGGCTAGTCATTTTTGAGGAACTTCCACAAGAAAACATGGCTAAAAATGACTTGTTTGACATTTCAAAGAGAGGTAAGTGGAGGGTGATGATTGGTTGCATCATGCTTGGTGTCTTCTCATGCCAAAAGCCTCATTTATGGGCTAGGGAGATGACAAAAATTGATGCTTTGGTGTTACAATCAAGTGCAATGTAGTTTAGAATGATTTCATGAAACCTAGTTAACCAACCAATCAAATTGCACCATTTTGCATACTTTTAGTTCTTAGCCAAATGTAACATATTTAAAGCAAATATTTAGGCAAATAATCACTTTAGAATGTAACAAGTATGGAGCAATACGAATAATTTATTTCATGGCCATTCAACACATCAATCTTTCTTAACCGAGATACCGATCTTTTCACTACAAAGGGCGCTTAAGGAATATGTTAATTCAAGAAACAAAATTTTGATCTCATATTTGATGTACTAATGCATGTTAAAGCATACCTGGAGCATATAATAACAATTATTCATGTTCGTGCAATCATGCTATTTGTATGCCATAATTCGATAATGCACATTGATTCGATGCATATTCGTGCAAGATGTTTATTATTGGCTATGTAGGAGAGAATTGGGCATTACAATATTATATTGAAATTCAAATTATAACAAATTGTCCTAATTAAACATATTGTAATTAGAATTAGTATCATTTAGTTAATATACTTTATACAAAAAATAAATATATCTACCATGTATTTAGAATATAAATAGATATGTGATAGTATAAGTGTATATTTTGTATTTAAGTAATATATATTGATACTTTATAATGATATCATTATATAAAAAATAATTATGAACACGTTTTTGGATATATAAATATATATGTTATATTTTTTACCCTTAAATATAAAGTATCATTTATATTATATTTATATGTCAAGTATATAAATATTATATATTTTTATACAAAAGTAATATATTTGTAATTAGTTTAATATTCAAAATTCTAGATAATTTTAATAAATTTAGAACTTATAATATATTTAAAATAAAAAAACATATCCACATTCACAGTATGTATTAAGAAATTTTTGAGTTCTTACCATAACTTGGGGTAGGACCTAAAAATGCTTGAACTTTTCACCAAGTGTCACCCTCATATGATCCTTTTAATCCTATGAGTAGATAGGCCGAGGTTGATCCTTAAATTAATAGTCATCGCCTACCTCTCAATTATTGATTGGAATTAATTTTTTGAGTGATTCCTTATCCTGTAAGGGCCAGGTGTCACGGGGCGCCTTCTTGTTTGTATAATGAAAGGGGCACCGTGTGGCTAGTAGTCTGCCAGTCACGACTACTTCCGCCAAAAACCACAATCGATTGCACAGCGGACTAAAATTGCGACAAATTCACACCCGTAGGTGTTTTCAAGGCACGATGAAATTGGAAAAACTCATTTTCATTGATGAAATGCAAATTACACTATTACACGATTACAACAAAGCTTGGAGCAGGGGGTCAGCTCCAATACGATGACTAGCAACTTCTTTCAAAACTCTATACCCCCTATAATAGGCTTAAAAAGAAAAATGCTTGTGACAGCAGTGTACATTAGAAACCTAAGAAACGCGACTAACTGCTGGAACAAAGTATTTACAACAGAAATACAAGAAAGGACCTACATCTATAGACTCTAACTAATGTGCGGTGAAGTTCAGCGTCCATTGATGAAGGTTGGTGTCGACAGCCCGTCGGGTCGGCCCGAGATCAAGTAGTCCGTCAAGGGAACCCGGGCTAAGTAAGGGGCCCGTACCTAGTAGGGGGGCATCCCTTGACAGTTCTCCCCCACTTGAGTTGGTGACGTCCCCGGCGCCATTGAAGCCTGATACGCGTCAATCAGAGGTTGAAATGCCCTTAAGTTCGTCACCCGCTCCCAAGTGTTCTCCTCGCTGCTGCATCCTCGCCATTTCACCAAGTACTCCGTGTGGGTTCTTCTTGTTGTACCTGTAACTCGGTGATTAAGGATAGCTTCAGCCACCCGTTTTTCAATCCTTCGCAATTCCAGTTATGGGCGTTCTGGTTGATTGCGGGAAATGTCCTCCTTGTCTTCATGATATCGTTTAAGTTGGCTCACGTGAAGGACATTGTGAATCTTCCACCAGGGAGGCAACTCTACTTTATAGGCTACCTTCCCAATGCGCTTCAAGATAGGTAATGGTCCGATATATTTTGACATCAAACGAGGATCTCTCCCCCTTGATGATTTCGACAGTCGAGGGTCTGGGACCTTTACCATGACCATCTCTCCCACTTGGAACTCAACAAAGCGGCGGTGTTGATCGGCATATTTTTTCATCCGCTTTTGAGCTTTCTCAAGATAGCTCCGTGTGATTTCGACATTTGTCTTCCATTCCTCTGAGAAATCCCGAGCAGGAGAAGATCTCACACTTAATGGGGTGTCAATAGTGTGAGGGAGAAGCGGCTGTTGCCCAGTAACGATCTCAAAAGCACTTCTATTTGTTGAAGAGCTTTTCTGAGCATTGAAGCACAACTGAGCAACATCTAAAAGCTTCACCCAATCCTTCTGATTGCCGCTTACAAAGTGTCGAAGATATTCCTCCAACATGGAATTGAAGCGTTCCGTTTGACCATCGGATTGAGGGTGATGGCTTGAGCTCAAATTCAATTTGGATCCGAGAAGCCCAAATAGCTCGGTCCAAAAGACACCAGTAAATCGAGAATCTCGATCACTGACAATATCCCTCGGCAGTCCCCAATATTTCACAATGTGCTTGAAGAAGAGATGAGCTGTCCCTTCTGCAATAATGTTCTCAGGAGCTGCGATGAAAGTAGCATACTTTGAAAAGCGATCTATCACAACGATAATGGTGCCTAAGTCTCCCACTTTAGGCAACCCAGAGATATAATCCATAGATACGCTTTCCCAAGGTCTTTGTGGAACAGGCAGCGGTTCCAGCAATCCTGCCTTCTTTTGCCGGTCTGCTTTGTCTTGTTGGCAAACAAGGCAGGTTCGGACGTATGTTTCAATATCGTCACGCATTTGTGGCCAATAGTAAGCTCTCTGCACTAAGGCACAAGTGCGCTCGTCTCCAGGATGTCCGGCCCACGGAGTGTCGTGACATTCCGCTATAAGTGACTTTCGAAGATCCCCGCCCTTTGGAACGTAGAGGCGGTTTCCCTTGGTTCTCAGTAGTTCACCATCAAGCCAGAATTGTCGGGCCTTGCCCTCTCCGACAAGGTTTACCAAACCCTGTGCCGTAGGATCTTTTGATAGTAACTCCCGTATTTGATCCTTCACCGAAGTGGCGACATTGCTCGAAGACAGAGCGGCCGCCATCTTTGAGTCTATCAAATCCGCCCTTCGGCTCAGGGCATCTGCCACCTGATTCTTCGACCCGGCACGATACTCCAGCACAAAGCTAAACTCTGATAATAACTCTTGCCAACGTGCTTGCTTCCCTGTCAGTTTTGGTTGAGTCATAAAATGGCTCACTGCAGTGTTATCTGTTCTGACCACGAAGGGAAGACCCAGTAAGTAGTGTCGCCATTGTCTGAGACAGTGGACTACGGCCAATAATTCTTTCTCGTGCGCTGGATAGCGCTTCTCGACATCCTTCAACTTCCTGCTCTCAAAAGCAACCGGATGCCCGTCTTGTATCAGGACTCCTCCTAGTGCTATATCGGAGGCATCTGTCTCCACCACGAATGGTTTTGACAAGTCAGGAAGGGCCAGTACGGGATATGTTATGATTGCTCTCTTCAAATTGTCGAAAGCGGCTTGGCATTGGGGTGACCAATTCCAAGTCTCCATCTTCCTCGTTAGATCCGTAAGGGGTCGGGCTATCTCAGAATAGCCTTTTACAAATCTATGATAGTAGTTCGCCAAGCCGAGGAAGGACCGTACCTCATGTACATTATTCGGAGGCTGCCACTCCTGAATAGCCTGAACTTTCTTCGGGTCCATGCGGATTCTTCCACGCTCCACGATGTGACTCAAGAAATGAGTACTCTCTTGAGCAAAGGAACATTTTGAAACTTTTGCATATAGTTCATGCTCACGGAGTCTTTCTAGGACCTTGCGTAGATGCCTTACATGTTCTTCCAGGGTCCTACTGTACACCACAATATCATCAAGATATACTACCACGAATTCATCAAGAAAGCCGTGTAGTACTTGATTCATCAAGGTGCTGAAGGTTGCAGGGGCGTTTGTTAGACCAAAAGGCATAACTAGGAAGTCATACGCCCCATACCTTGTAACCACAGTTGTTTTTGCCTCATCTCCCTCCTTGATTCGGACTTGCCAATAGCCCGACCTCAAATCGATCTTTGTAAAATATTGTGCCTGGCTGAGTCGGTCGAAGCAGTCGGCCACGAGCGGTATGGGGTACTTATTCTTGACCGTGATTTTGTTCAAGGCTCGATAGTCACAACACATTCGTAGGGACCCATCGGCCTTCTTCTGAAATAATACTGGGGCTCCATACGGCGATTTTGCGGGCTTAATGATCCCACATTCCAACATTTCTTTCAGCTGTTTCCTAAGCTCCACGAGTTCGGGATGTGACATCCGATATGGTGCTCGGGCGGGAGGTTTGGTGCCCGGCACTAACTCGATCTCATGATCAACCGCCCTCTTTGGCGGTAGTTTTTGGGGTAGTTCATCAGGCATCACATCTTCGAACTCCCTTAACAGTCCCTTCACCACCTCAGGGATTGGCCCTGAGGCTTCTTCGATTTCGTCGAACCGGAGGGTGCACAGAAAAGATGGTTCTTTGCGCTTGCAACCCCTCTTGAATTGCATAGCCGATAAGTTTTTCTCCCCGACCTTTCCAGCAAGTGCTGGGATGATGCATGGTTTGTTCCCCATCATCATTAGTGAGTCTACGTGTGGCAAGATTGCAGTCTTCGTATCACGAAGGAACTCGAGCCCAAGGATTAGTTTAAAATCATCCATCACGACCACTGAGAGGTTGGTCCTTCCCTCGAAGGGCCCAACCTTAATTAGCACCGATTTGGCCACTCCAGCAATTGGTTGAGCAGCTGAATTGATAGCTTTCACCCGACCGACTCCTTTCTCTAGCACAAGTCCGAGTCTCTCCACTTCGGCACTTGCTAGGTAGTTGTGTGTAGCACCCGTGTCGACCATGGCACGAATAGGCTTGCCACTAATCTTCACGTCTACATACATTAATCCTTTCTTCCTGTATATTTGAGGTCGGGTCTCCTCTTCTGGAAGGCTCGTAGTAAGAGCCGGTGCTGTTTTGCCCACCTTCAGTGGTACCTTTGCCTTTGCAGCCACTTGATGTGCCAACGTATTGCACCATTGTGAGATGGCACCAAGGTTCTCATTGTCCTCTTCCGGTTCTATCTCACCATCGGTAGAACTTTGTGGTTCGATTTGTCCGGGCGGCGTCCCTGACGTCGTGAGACTTGCCAAAGCATTCAAAACTTGCCTCTTCGGACAATCCTTGAATGTGTGTGGTCCGTCGCATAGCATGCACCCATTGCTCTTAGGAGGACCTTGCTTACTTTCTGGCGGTCTGGTTCTGTTCGAACTCCCTTGCGAGCTGCCGGAGAGTAGGTTCCCCGCTCTCCCCCATTTTTGTATGAATTGGACCTAAAGGGTTTTGTCCCACCCCATCTTTGTTGAGTATTACTAGTTGTGGTGGTTCGATCCTTTCGGGGTTCGGGATTGTAATCCATCAGGCGTTCTGCCGCTCCCATGGCAGCACTTAGATCAGTAATTCGTTGGCGTAGCAATTCGGCACGCGCAAACCGCTTCAAGCCCTCCAAGAAAGTGAAGAGCTTATCTTTCTCCGACATGTCTCGGATGTTGAGCATGTGTGCCGAGAACGTTTTCACGTAGTCTCGAATGGAACCGGTGTGTTGCAGTTCCCTCAAAGCCCTCCGGGCATTATACTCCACATTCTCAGGGAAGAACTGTTGTCTGATCGCTTCCTGGAGAAGCGCCCACGTATCCAGCCTCAACCGTCGAGCCTGGATGTCAGCATATTTTGTGCGCCACCATAATTTGGCATCACCCGTCAAATACATGGTAGCTGTTGTCACCTTCCTTGCCTCATCCTCGATGTTCGCCGCAAGGAAGTATTGTTCCATGTCAAACAGGAAGTTCTCGACTTCCTTAGCATCCCGTGCACCACCGTAGGTCGCGGGTTCTGGTATCCGAAGCCTAGCCACAGGCTCGGGAGCAACAATAGGTCCGTTGCTCACTGCTCGTTGAAGCAAGCCTATTTGAATAGACATTGCTTCCATTTCACGCCGCAAGTCGGCAGAGTTATTCACTCTCAGGGCCTCCGCAAGTGCTTGGCACACTTCCCGGCTTTCGCCCAATTGTAAGTGGAGATTCGTGATCTCCGCTTCCATGCCCTCGACCTTCTCCTCTAAGGTCTCGATAGCATGCTGTTGTTTCAAGGACTCCAGAGGCCTCGCCTCACGCCGCACCTCGGCGGAACTAGTTGCCCTCGTTGTTTCAGTAGGAGCACTTCGGCTCTCTTTCAATTGAGAACGGAGGTCCGCGACTTCCGCCTCCAGTATTTCGACCTTCTCTTCCAAGGTCTCGATGACAAATTGTTGTCGGGAGGATTCTTCCTCCAGGGTCTCAACCCGTTGTTTGGTATCCTTTTTATCAACCATCGTCTTGCCTCAGTTTGTGGATCAAAACTGAGGCTCTGATACCACCTGTCACGGGGCGCCTTCTTGTTTGTATAATGAAAGGGGCACCGTGTGGCTAGTAGTCTGCCAGTCACGACTACTTCCGCCAAAAACCACAATCGATTGCACAGCGGACTAAAATTGCGACAAATTCACACCCGTAGGTGTTTTCAAGGCACGATGAAATTGGAAAAACTCATTTTCATTGATGAAATGCAAATTACACTATTACACGATTACAACAAAGCTTGGAGTAGGGGGTCAGCTCCAATACGATGACTAGCAACTTCTTTCAAAACTCTATACCCCCTATAATAGGCTTAAAAAGAAAAATGCTTGTGACAGCAGTGTACATTAGAAACCTAAGAAACGCGACTAACTGCTGGAACAAAGTATTTACAACAGAAATACAAGAAAGGACCTACATCTATAGACTCTAACTAATGTGCGGTGAAGTTCAGCGTCCATTGATGAAGGTTGGTGTCGACAGCCCGTCGGGTCGGCCCGAGATCAAGTAGTCCGTCAAGGGAACCCGGGCTAAGTAAGGGGCCCGTACCTAGTAGGGGGGCATCCCTTGACACCAGGTCATCCTAATCTTTAGTCTGAAAAGACCTCAATCACTCTATCTTAGGGGATCAATCCAATAAATAAATAGTCGGATCTGGATGATTTCCAGATATTTTCCTAAGAAGTTTTTTAGTGGTTGCTAGCTGGTTGTTCATTCCAGGATTCACCACTTTTCCTTAGGGCCTAAGTAGTGTTATGAATTTATTTTTCCAAGGATTGATCCTCAGAAATGATGTCAGAATGGAGATGGTTTCACCTTTTGTTTTTTACAGTAGCAGTAGTTTTCCACTATAATCCTATCTTTAGTGACAGTAGCAGTGGTGATCCATTGCAACCCTATTGTTAGTAATAGTGGTAATGGTGATCCATTGCAATCCCATCATTACCAAGTTTTCAAGAATTAAACTTAAAGAAAAATAGAACTTCCATTGCAACTTAAAAATAAACTTGAAAACAAATGAGTTGGTCATTAACCTTATTACTAAGAAACATCCACTAGCAAATAAAAGAAACTACGACAAATAACCTATTAATAATATTTCCTTAGATGCTCGACATTGCAAGATCTGGGTATAGGTTTTTCGCTAAGGTCTTCCAACTTGTAAGTGCCTTTCTTCACTACCTCATAAATCTGATAAGGGCCATTCCAATTAGAAGATAACTTATTCCGCCTTTCCTAATAATTGAATTAAGCTTTTCTAAGGACAAGCTCCCTTGGACGAAAATAGCGCGACTTGACACGATCATTATAATACTTGGCCACCCTTTGTTGATAAGCAGCCATCTTCACCCTAACTCTTTCTTTGTGCTCATCAATGAGATTAAGGTTAGCTCTAAGCCCCTATATGTTTTCTTCTATGTTGAAGCTCTTAACTTTAGAGCTTGGGAGTCCAATCTCTAACGAAATACTTGCCTCTGAGCCAAAAGTCATGCTAAAAGGTGTCTCACCCATAGCCGTTTGCGGCAATCATTCGGTAGGCCTACAAAACTTTAGGAAGGACCTCTACCCAGAGACCTTTCCTTCATCCAACTTATCTTTAAAGCCTGTAGGATGGTCCTATTAGTAACCTCAGCTTGAATGTTCAACTGCAGGTAAGTAACTAAGGTCGTTCTAAAGTCAATGCTAAGGCTTGCAAAAAAATCACGAAATTGTTCATTATCAAATTGCTCTCTATTGTCATGATGATTGCCTTCAGAACCCCAAAGTGGCATACAATGGACTTCCACATGAAGTTTCTGATTTTCTTTTCAGTGATATGAGCCAAGGGCTTAGCTTCAACCCACTTAGTGATGTAGTCTATAGCCACTATCAGAAATTTTCTTTATCCAGTAACCTGAGGAAATGGTCCTAAAATGTCCATTCCCCACACAGTAAAGGCCCAAGGAGTAGATACTGAGGAGATTCGTAATGCCCAATTATCTCCTACATAGCCAATAATAAGCATCTTGCATTAATATGCATCTAATTAGTATGCTTATCAGATTATGGCACACAAATAGCATGATTACACGAACATGAATAATATTTACTATATACTCCAATTATGATTTAACATGAATTAGTACATGAAATATGAGATCAAACTTTTATTTCTTGATGTAACATACTCGTTAAGTGCCTTTTTGCTAGTGAAAAACTTGGTATCTCGGTTTAGCAAGATTGATATGTTGAATAGCCATAAAATAAATTATTTATATAACTCCATACTTGTTACATACAAAAGTGATTATTTGCCCAAATATTTTCTTGAAATATGTCACATTTGGCTAAGAACTAAAAGTATGCAAAATGGTGCAATTTGATTGGTAAGTTGACTAGGTTTGTGAAATCATTCTAAACCACATTGCACTTGATTATAACACCAAAACATCAATTCCTTTCATCTCCCTAGCCCATAAACGTGGCTCTTGACATGAGAAGACACCAAGCATGAGGCAACCAATCATCACCCTCCACTTACCTCTCTTTGAAATGTCAAGAAAGTCATTTTTAGCTATATTTTCTAGTGAAAGCTCCTTAGGAATGACCAACCCTTCTTCTCTAAAGTTTCTCCCAAATTTCTACACTCTCATACTCACAAAAATTGAATTCAATCCATAAGAATCCATAGAAAACAAACTAGAATAAGTTTCCACCCTTTTAAGCTTGAAAACCAATGATATTGGAGTTTAATTCCAATCTAATCAAGGTATATTCTTTTTCAATGTTTCTTATGATGAATTTTGTGGTATCTTGGATAGTTACATGTTTTAATATCTTTTTGAATTTTGTTATATCTTGGATAGTTACATGCTTTAATATCTTTTTGTATAATTGAAAACTCAAGTGGGATAGACTTGAAGTCAAAACCAAACTAGTTAAGTTAGTTTCTAGCAAAATTGATAGCCTTAGGAAATATGTTTAATCCACTTGTTTCTATTGATCTTGTAATGCTTATATTATGTTTGGAAGTGCCTATGAATTATTGTGAACAATAGCAATTTGGTTGCTTAATTGAAGGTTATAATCAATTTAAGTTAGAACTGAGTTTACGTCATATTAATTTGGATTGTGTTCAAGTTTTATGGGTTACCCTAATATTTATGTTTGAATTATTAGTGATTTAGTGGCTGCCCTAATATTTAATATCTTGAATTGGTAGTAAAATATGGAGTATGCATTATTTTTGAGGTCATGTAAGTGTATATGATTTTAATTAGAATAGATTATGTGATTTATTATAAGGATATTGAAAGGTACATGATTTGATTATGTTAGGCCTTTAACATATCCTATCTTTAAAAGAGATTGACGTTTTCACTTAGCACAAAGCGAACTTGAGGTAAGTTGAAACTTTCATTTGCTGTATCACAAGAATCATATAATGTTGTTCATGTTTTAATATGATTGTCATTATTTGTCAAATAATGTAATGTTTGATGCATTCATGGTTTATGAAGTATGATACTATCAAGACTATAATGAGATTTTTGAAAAGGAAGTATAATACTTGATTAATGGTCAGGTAGCAAAAGATGCGGGAGGGATCGGCGGACCCAATAAATGGTGGCAAATACTTAAGGTTGAGAAACTGATATCGAAAAGCCATAGTGAATGAGTTAGAATACGACTCATACCTTATGTTAAAAGACCAAGTATGAAAACCCTATATTATTTCTCTTATTGGCCAATGTTTATTTCTATTAGAGGTACCATACTTCAAGGGCCCTAAAGATTGCTTTATGAAATAAAGTTATTGAATTGAATAATACATTTAATAATTTATGAGATTTACATGTACTATATTTGTTATTGCATCAGTTTCACCTTACTGAGCCTTTAACTAGTAGATTCTTGTGATGCAGGTGAAAATATATAGGTTTAGAGGTTGATTGAGTCTTCAGAGTGGGCGGACAGAGATTTGTTCATATGCCATGCTTTGAGCTATTTTTGTAGCTTATTTTGAAAACTCTATTTTATTTTTAAATAAGCTGCTCTATTTATGGTTTTGTAAACTGATGTGTTAAACTATAGATGGGAGAATAGCATCATGTACTCAATATAAATGGTGTGTTTAAAATGAAATGAAACAACAAATAAATTTAAGTTTTTTTCCCTTATAACCAAAAAGGGAAACTTTTATTAAAACCATAACTCTAGTATTGATAAAATATTAACATTTCTTGACGATGCTGAGAAGGTACTCTGTGTAATTTTCTTGTTGAAGAAGGATGCTTGAAACTGGTAGGAGGGAGCTAAGCTTGCAGTGAATATGGAAGAGTTAACTTGGGATAGGTTTCAAATAATCTTTTATGATAAGTATTTCACCAGGGATGCAAGGTCACTCAAAGTAAAAGAATTCCTAGAGTTAAAACAAAGAGGGATGTCTGTATGTGATTATAGGGGAAAATTTGAAGAGGGCTGCAAGTACGTGCCATACATCATTAGAGAAAACAATGAGAAAATGGATCATTTTCTAAGGGGCCTTAATCTTGAAATTAGAAGAGATATGAGAATGTCTTCAGCAACAGAGTTTAAGGAATTGGTGGACAAGGCTTTGATGGCTCACTTATATGAGTTGAGAAGTCTTATGAACAAAAGAAGCAAATATTCACTCCTAAAAATCTGAACCAATGGAAGAAAGGAGAGGAAAAATCAAACAAGGGAATGAAAAGTGTCCTAGAGTTGGGCAGACTTCAATTGTAGTTGAAAAGCCTAAATGTGCTAAGTGTGGGAAGAATCAATTTGGGGAATGCTTTAGGGCTACTAATCGTTTCTTTAAGTGTAAAAAGCCTAGACATATAGCGAATGATTGCCTAACAATACTAGGAGAGTTCAGGGGAAAGTATATGCAATGACACAAGAACAAGCTGATGTAGATGCTTCTATAGTCACAGGTACCATTTTAATTTATGGGATACCTATAATTGCATTCATAGATTCAGGATCCACTCATTCATTTGCATCACATGCATTTGTGAGAAAATTGGGCATTACACCATATTTATTAAAAGTAAGGTATGATATGACAGTTCCATTCAGGGAGTACAGTGTGACAGTTCCATCTGGGAAAGAAATAGATTCCAACAAAATGTTATGGGCCTGTTCTATTCAGATTAGTGATAAGACACTCTATGCGGATCTCATTATTTTACCAATGCCAAATTTTGAGGTTATTCTGGGTATGAATTAGCTTACCAAATATCATGCAATAATTGATTCTAATGAGAGGTTGTGATTTTTCAACCACCTGGGGAAGAACAATTTGTGTATAGTGGTACCTTATTCTCATGGTCCTTACCAATTATAACTACTTTGAAAGCCCAAAAGATGTTGAATAAAGGTTCTGTTGGATATTTGGCAAGTGTTCTGGGCACTTCGGTTGAAGCACAATTGAAGCTAGAAAATATAGATGTAGTTCAAGAATTTCTTGAGGTATTTTTAAATAATTTATCGGGACTACCACCGAATCGAGAGATTAAATTTGTGATTGATGTCATGCCAGGGACTACTCATATTTCTAAAGCACCATACTGAATGGCACTAATAGAGTTGAAAGAGTTAAAAGTTCAACTAAAAGAGTTGCTTGATAAGGGTTTTTTTTTGCCATAGTTATTCTCTTTGGAGAGCATTTGTGTTGTTTGTGAAAAAGAAGGATGGTACATTATGGTTGTGCATTGATTATAGAGAGTTAAATAAAGTAACAGTCAAGAATAAGTATCAACTTCTAATAATAGATGATTTATTTGATAAATTATAGGGAGCATCAGTATTTTCTAAGATTGATTTGCGGTCTGGGTATCATCAATTGAAGATCAAGGAAGAAAACATACAAAATACTGCATTTAGAATAAGGAATGGATATTATAAATTTCTAGTGATGCCTTTTGGTTTAACTAATGCCACCGTAGATTTTATGGATCTAATGAATAGGGTATTCAAGTAATTTCTCAATAAATTTGTGATTGTGTTCATTGATGACATCCTAATTTATTTACGGGATAAAGAAGAGCACAAGGAATATTTGAAAATTATGTTGCAAGTTATTAAGGAAAAATAGTTGTATGCTAAATTCAAGAAATGCGAATTTCAGCTTGAACAATTGGTATTCCTAGGCCATGTAGTATACAAGAATGGTATTTATATTGATCCAGGCAAGGTAGAAGCTACCATTAAGTAGCCAACACCAACAAATGTATCAGAAGTAAGGAGATTCTTGGGATTAGCAGGGTACTATCGATGATTTGTTCAAGGGTTTTCAAAGATAGCAACTCTATTGACAATGTTGATAAGAAAGAATGTGAAGTTCTTATGGACCGATGCTTGTGAAAGAAGTTTATAGGAATTAAAACATAAATTGACTACAACTCCTGTTCTTACTATTCCAATAGGAACTGGTGGATTTGTGGTGTATAGTGATGCTTCAAAAACTAGTTTGGGTGCTGTTTTGATTCAAAATGGGAAGGTTATTGCCTATGCTTCAAAGCAATTGAAGAAGTATGAAAAGAATTACCCAACTCATGATTTGGAACTTGTTGCTGTGGTTTTTGCTTTGAAAATTTGGAGACATTATTTGTATGGTGAGAAGTGTGAGATTTACACAGATCATAAAAGTTTGAAGTACTTCTTTACCCAAAAGGAACTAAATATGAGACAACGAAGATGGTTAGAACTTGTGAAGGATTATGATTGTGTGATCAACTATCATCCTGGTAAAGGGAAAGTGGTTGCAGATGTATTGAGTAGAAAATCCATGTCTTCCCTTTTTGTCTTACAAAAATCAATATTACTGGATTTGCAGATATTAGAACTTGAAATTGTACCTAATGGGAAAAAGTGTTCATTATCAGCCTTAGTGTTGAAACCTGTACTCCAAGATAGAATTAAAGAAGGTTAAAAGGTGGATATACAATTGTGTAGATTGAAAGAAAGATTAATGCTGGAAAGAGGTTTAACTTTTCTGTTAATGATGATGGAATTATTCGATATAAAGAGAGACTATACGTGCCGTTTGACAAAGCCATGAAAGGAGATATTTTAGAAGAATCTCATACTACTCCTTACTCTGTACACTTAGGTACCACAAAAATATATAAAGACTTATAAAAACATTATTGGTGGCCTAAAAGAAGGAGAGATATAGCAAAATCTGTGTCTGAATGTCTCACTTGTCAACAAGTTAAAATTGAACATCAAAGACCATCAGGGTTGTTGAAGCTTTTGTTAATTCCAAAGTGGAATTGGGAACACATTATAATAGACTTTGTGCTTGGATTACCTAGAACTCAAAAGTGGTATAATTCTATATTGGTGATTGTTGATAGATTAACTAAATCAACCCATTTTCTTCCAGTGAAATCCACATATAATATGGACCAGTATGCTCAACATTATATTAAAGAGATAGTCAGGTTACATGGAGTGCCAGTTTCAATAGTGTTCGACAGAGATCCTAAGTTTACATCTACATTTTAGAAGAGCTTACATAGTGCTATGGGAACGAAACTTGCATTTAGCATAAAATTTTATCCACAAAGTGATGGACAATCAGAGATGGTTATTCAGATATTAGAGGATAGGTTAAGAGCTTGTGTGCTAGATTTTCAAGGGAGTTGGGATGCAAAGCTTCATTTAATGGAGTTTACTTATAAAAATAGCTACCAATCAATAATTGGAATAGCGCCTTATGAAGCATAGTATGGAAGGAAATGTAGATCTTCAGTTCATTGGGATGAAGATGGGGAACGAAGCCTACTTGGTCTGAAAATAGTTCAACGTACTGGTAAAGTAGTGGAGAAGATATGAGAGAGAATGAAAATCACGCAAAGTAGATAGAAAAGTTATGCAAATAAGTGGAGAAAAGATCTAGAGTTAGCTATTGGGGATCAAGTGTTCTTAAAAGTAGCTCCCTTGAAAGGTGTCATGACATGTGGAAAGAAAGAAAAACTCAGCCCAAGGTATGTCAGCCCATTCGAGAAATTCTTGAAAGAGTTGGTGATAAAGCTTATAGAGTGGCCATACCTTTGTCATTATCTAGTGTTCACAATATTTTCCATGTGTCTATGTTGAGGAAGTACATTTTGAACCCCTCTCATGTGTTGAGTTATGAACCGTTGGAATTGACTTCTGATTTAGCTTATAAAGAGAAACCAATGCAAATTTTAGATTGGAAGGACAAAGAATTGAGAACGAAAAAGATTCGACTTGTTAAATTATTGTGGAGGAATCATTCTGTAGAAAAGGCCACGTGGGAAAGAGAAGAAGAAATGCAGAACAAGTATCCATAATTATTTGGTACGTTAAATTTTGAGGACGAAATTTTTATAAGGAATGAAGGATTGTAATGTCCAAGTATCTCCTACGTAGCCAATAATAAGCATCTTGCATTAATATACATCTAATCAGTATGTATTATCAAATTATGGCATACAAATAGCATGATTACACGAACATGAATAATTGTTACTATATGCTCCAGTTATGCTTTAACATGCATTAGTACATGAAATATGAGATCAAACTTTTATTTCTTGATGTAACATATTTCTTAAGTGCCTTTTCATAGTGAAAAACTTGGTATCTTGGTTTAGAAAGATTGATGTGTTGAATGGCCATGAAATGAATTATTTGTATTACTCCATATTTGTTACATTTGAAAGTAATTATTTGCCTAAATATTTGCTTGAAATATGTCACATTTCGCTAAGAACTAAAAGTATGCAAAGTGGTGCAATTTGATTAGTAGGTTAACTAGGTTGCGTGAAATCATTCTAAACCGCATTGCACTTGATTATAATACCAAAGCATCTATTCTTGTCATCTCCCTAGCCCATAAACATGACTCTTGGCATGAGAAGACACCAAGCATGAGGCAACTAATCATCACTCTCCACTTACCTCTCTTTGAAATGTCAAAAAAGCCATTTTTAGCTATATTTTCTTGTGGAAGCTCCTCATAAACGACCAGCCCTTCTTCTCCAAAGTTTCTCCCAATTTTCTACACTCTTATACTCACAAAAATTGACTTCAATCCATAGGAATCCATAGAACACAAACTAGAATAAGTTTCCACCCCTTTAAGCTTGAAAACCATTAATTTTGAAGTTTAATTCCAATCTAATCAAGGCGTATTCTTTTTCAATATTTCTTATGATGAATTTATGGTATCTTGGATGGTTACAAGTTTTAATATCTTTTTTATATGATTGAAAACTCAAGTGGGATAGACTTGAAGCCAAAACCAAGCTAGTTAAGTTAGTTTCTAGCAAAATAGATAGCCTTATGAAATATGTTTAATTTACTTGTTTCTATTGAGCTTATAATACTTATATTGTTTTTGGAAGTGCCTATGAATGATTTTGAATAATAGCAATTAGGTTGCCTAATTGAAGGTTAGAATCAATTTAAGTTAGAACTGAGTTTACATCATGTTATTTGGATTGTGTTCAAGTTTTATGGGCTGCCCTAATATTTATGTTTGAATTATTAGTGATTTAGTAGCTGCCCTAATGTTTAATATCTTGAATTGGTAGTAAAATATGGAGTATGATTTATTTTTGAGGTTATGTAATTGATATAGTTTTGTTTACAAAAGATTGAAAAGTGTATATGATTTTAATTAGAATAGATTATGTGATTTAATAAAAGAATATTAAAGGGTAAATGATTTGATTATGTTGGGCTTTTAATACATCATATCTTCTAAAGAGACTAACCCCTTTTCACTTAGCACAAAGCGAACTTGAGGTAAGTTAAAACTTTCATTTACTGTATCACAAGAATCATATAATGTTGTTCATATTTTAATGTGATTGTCATTTTTTTTCAAATGATGTAATGTTTGATGCATTCATGGTTCATGAAGCATGATACTATCAAGAATATAATGCGGTTTTCGAAAATAAAGTATGATACTTGATTAATGGTCGGGTAGGCAAGGAATACGGGAGGGACCGACGGATACAACAAATGGTGGCAAATACTTAATATTGAGAAAGTGGTATAGGAAAGCCACAATGAATGAGTTAGAATACGGCTAATACCTGAGGTTAAAAGACCAAGTATAGAAACCCCGTATTATTTCTCTTAGTGGCTAAGAATTATAAACAGGTTCTGAAAACCATGGTATATCACTATTAGTTAGGTACCATACTTCAAAGGCCCTAAAGATTGATTTAAGAAAGAAAGTTATTGAATTGAATAATGCATTTAATGATTTACGAGATTTGCATGTACTATATTTGTTATTGCATCAGTTTCATCTTACTGAGTCTTTAGCTCTTTAGGTTCCTGTGATACAGGTGAAAATATAGAGGTTTAGAGGTTGACTGAGTCTCCAGAGTGGGCGGACAGAGATTTGTTCATAACCATGCTTTGAGCTATTTTTGTAGCCTATTTTGAAAACTTTGTTTTTGTTTTTATATAAGCCGCTCTGTTATGGTTTTGTAAATAGATGTGTTAAACTATAAAAGAGATAATAGCATCATGTACTCAATGTAAATGGTGTGTTTAAAATGAAATGAAACAACAAATGAAATTAAGTTCTTTTCTCTTATAGCCAAAAAGGGAAACTTTTATTAAAACCATAACTCTAGTATTGATGAAAAATTAATATTTCTTGACTTAATTGTGTAATACCTAATTATTTCCTACATAACTAATAATAAGCATCTTGCATGAATATGCATCTAATCAATATGCATTATCGAATTATGGCATACAAATAGCATGATTGCATGAATATGAATAATTGTTACTATATGCCCCAGTTATGTTTTAACATGCATTAGTACATGAAATATGAGATCAAACTTTTGTTTCTTGATTTAACATATGCCTTAAGTGCCTTTTTATAGTGAAAAACTCGGTATCTCGATTAAGGAATATTGATGTGTTGAATGGCCATGAAATGAATTATTTATATTGCTCTATACTTGTTATATTCTAAAGTGATCATTTGCCTAAATATTTTTTTGAAATAAGTTACATTTAGCTAAGAACTAAAAGTACGCAAAATGACGCAATTTGATTGGCAGGTTGACTAGGTTGCATGAAATCATTCTAAACTGCATTTCACTTGATTATAACACCAAAATATCAATTCTTATCATCCCCCTAGCCCATAAACGTGGCTCTTTACATGAGAAGATACCAAGCATGAGGCAACTAACCATCACCTTCCACTTACCTCTCTTTGAAATGTCAAAAAAGTCATTTTTAGCTATATTTTCTTGTGGAAACTCCTCAGAAACGACCAGCCCTTCTTCTCCAAAGTTTCTCCCAAATTTAAAAACTCTCTTATTCACAAAAATTGAATTCAATCCATAGGAATCCATAGAACACAAACTAGAACAAGTTTCCACACTTTTAAGCTTGCAAACCATTGATTTTGAAGCTTAATTCCAATTTAATCAAGGCATATTTTTTTTCAATGTTTCTTATGTTGAATTTGTATTATATTGGATGGTTACATGTTTTAGTATATTTTTGTATGATTGAAAACTTAAGTGGGTTACACTTGAAACCCAAACTAAACTACTTAAATTAGTTTCTAGCAAAAATTGATAGCCTTATGAAATATGCTTAATTTATTTATTTCTATTGATCTTGTAATTCTTATATTGTAATTAGAAGTGCCTATGAATGATTGTGAACAATAGCAATTAGTTTGCTTAATTGAAGGTTAGAATCAATTTAAGTTAGAACTAAGTCTACGTTATGTGAATTTGGATTATGTGCATGTTTTGTAGGCTGCTCTAATATTTATGTTTGAATTATTAGTGATTTAGTTGTTACACTAATATTTAATGTCTTGAATTAGTAGTAAAATATAGAGTATTCATTATTTTTAGGTCATGTAATTGATATGGAATTGTATACAAAAGATTGAAAAGTGTATATGATTTTAATTAGAATAGATTATGTGGTTTATTAAAAGAATATTGAAAGGTACATGATTTGATTATGTTAAGCCTTTAACACATCCTATCTTCCAAAGAGACTGACCTTTTCACTTAGCATAAAACAGACTTGAGGTAAGTTGAAACTTTCATTTGCTGTATCACAAGAATAATATAATGTTGTTCATGTTATAATACGATTGTCACTATTTGTCAAATGATGTAATGTTTGATGCATTCATGATTCATGAAGCATGATACTATCAAGAATATAATGCAATTTTTAGAAAGGAAGTATGGTGTTTGATTAATGGTCAGGTAGACAAGGGACGCAGAAGAGAGCGGCGGACCCAACAAATGGTGGCAAATACTTGAGGTTGAAAAACCCATATAGGAAAGCCAGTGAATGAGTTAGAATACGGCTAATACCTGAGGTCGAAAGACCAACTATGGAAACCCCGTATTATTTCTCTTATTGGCCAATCATTATGAACAGGTTCCAAAAACCATGGTCTATCGCTGTTAATTAGGTACCACAAAGGACCTAAAGAATGATTTATGAAATAAAGTACTTGAATTGAATAATGCATTTATTGATTTATGATATTTGGATGTACTATATTTGTTATTGCATCAATTTCACTTTACTGAGCCTTTATCTTATTAGATTCTTGTGATGTAGGTGAAAATGTATAGATATAGAGGTTGAGTGAGTCTCTAGAGCACCGGACAGAGATTTGTTCATATGTCATGCTTCGAGCTGTTTTTGTAGTCTATTTTAAAAACTCTGTTTTATTTTTAATTAAGCTACTCTGTTATGGTTTTGTAACTAGATATGTTAAACTATAGATGGGATAATAGCATCACGTACTCAATTTTGATTTATATAAATGGTGTATTTATAATGAAATGAAACAATAAATGAATTCAAGTTTTTTTTCTCTTATAGCCAAAAAGGAAAAAAATTATTAAAACTATAACTCTAGTATTGATGAAAAGTTAACATTTCTTGACTTAACTATATTAGTTTATTTAGGTTCTGCAGTTAAGTTAATGGATGTTATAATTTGTGGTATCAGAGCGGATGTTTAGTCGTCTCTCTGGATAGAAGAAGGCATATGAACACATCCTGGCCGGGAAACTCGATCAACTATTTGTTTATTTGCTTTTATGTTTATTTGATTAGATTTTATTTCATGTTATTGTCATGATTATGCATTTATTATTAGCAAATGAATAGAATGGGAATAGGCAAGGTATAGTAGGTCATGATATTGAAAATGAAGACTATGGATGATCATGAGGGTAATCATAGTTTGGTGAATAATTTGATTGATCTCATACAACATACTAGAATACATGGTGAACAGATACAACAATTTCTAGATATGCAATAAAGAAACCAAGAATAGAATCAACAACTTCCTCTCCCACAAGCTCAATAGGATACTTCACAAGCTGTATATGTAAAATTTAGAAAGATGGAACTCGTTGATTTTAATGGTGGGTCTAATCCATGGTTGTAGAGGAATGGGTGAAATCATTGGACACTATCTCTGACTACATGGGAATTGACGATGATGAGAAGGTACTCTATGTAATTTTCTTATTGAAGAAGGATGCTAGAACCTGGTAGAAAAGAGTTAAGTTTGCAGTGAATATGGAAAAGTTAACTTAGGATAGGTTCAAAAAAAAATTTGATGATAAGTATTTCACCAGGGATGCTAGGTCGCTCAAAGTAAAAGAATTCCTAGAGTTAAAACAAGGAGGGATGTCTGTATGTGATTATGTATGAAAATTTGAAGAGGGTTGCAAGTATATGTCATACATCGCTAGAGACAATAATGAGAAGATGGATCATTTCTTGAGGGGCCTTAATCCTAAAATTAAAAGAAATGTGAGAATATCTTCAGCAATAGAGTTTAGGTAACTGGCGGACAAGGCTTTGATGGCTGACTTAGATGAGAAAGAGATTGAGAAATTTCATCAACAAAAGAAGCAAGTATTCACTCGCAAAAATCTGAACCAGTACAAGAAAGAAGAGCAAACTTCAAACTAAGGGAATGAACAGCGTCCTAGAGTTGGGCAACTTCTACTGTAGTTGAAAGGCCTAAATATGCTAAGTGTGGGAAGAATTATTTTGAGGAATGCTTTAGTGGTACTAATTGTTGCTTTAAGTGAAGAAAGCTTGGACATATAGCAAAGGATTGCCCAAAAATGCAGGGGAGAGTATATGCAATGACAGAAGAACAAGCTGATGTAGATGCTTTCGTAGTCACAGGTACTATTTTAATTTCTAGGATACCTACAATTACATTGATAGATTCTGGATCTACGCATTCATTTTCATCACATGCATTTGTGAGAAAATTGGGCATTACAGCAGATTTATTAAACGTAAGGTACAGTGTGACGGTTCTATCCAGGGAAGAAATGGATTCCAACTAAATGTTAAGGGCTTGTTCTATTCAGATTAGTGATAGGACACTCTATGGGGATCTCATTGTTTTACCAATGCCGAATTTAAAGGTGATTCTAGGTATGTATTGTCTCACCAAATATCATGCAACAATTGATTGTAATAAGAAGATTATGATTTTTCAGCCATCTAGGGAATGACAGTTTGGGTTTAATGGTACCTCATTCTCACAGTCCTTACTAATTATAACTACTTTAAAAGCTTAAAAAATGATGAATAAAGATTATGTTAGATATTTGGCAAGTGTTTTGGACACTTCGGTCAAAGCATAATTAAAGCCATAAAATATTGATGTGGTTCAAGTATTTCTTGAGGTATTTCCAGATGATTTATCGGGACTACCACCGAATTGAGATATTGAATTTGTGATTGATGTTATGCCAAAGACTACTCCTATTTCTAAAGCACCATACCGAATGGCACCAATAGAGTTGAAAGAGTTAAAAGTTCAATTATAAGAATTGCTTGATAAGGGTTTTATTTGCCCTACTCCAAGAATAGATGATTTGTTTGATCAATTGCAGGGAGCATCAGTATTTTCTAAGATTGATTTATGCTCTGGTATCATCAATTGAAGATCAAGGAGAAAGACATACAAAAGACTGCATTCCGAAAAAGGTAGGAACATTACGAATTTCTAGTGGTGCCTTTCGGTTTACCCAATGCCTCTGCAATTTTTATGGATCTAATGAATAGGGTGTTCAAGCAATATCTCAATAAATTTGTGATTATATTTATTGATGACATCATGATTTACTCACACGATAAAGAAGAGCACAAGGAACATTTGAAGATTGTGCTGCATGTTCTTAAGGAAAAATAGTTGTATACTAAATTCAAGAAGTGTGAATTTTGGCTTGAGCAAGTGGTATTTCTAGGTCATGTAGCATCCAAGAATGGTATTTCTGTTGATCCGAGCAAGGTAGAAGTTGTCATTAAGTGGCCAACACCAACAAATATATCAAAAGAAAGGAGTTTCTTGGGATAAACAGGGTACCATCGACAATTTGTTCAGGAATTTTCAAAGATAGCAACTCCCTTGACAATGTTGACAAGAAAAAAATGTGAAGTTCTTGTGGACCAATGCTTGTGAAAGAAGTTTTCAGGAATTGAAACATAAATTGACTACAACTCCTATTCTTACCATTCCAATAGGAACTGGTGGATTTGTGGTGTATAACAATGCTTCAAAAAATGGTTTGGGTGTTGTTTTGATGCAGAATGGGAAGGTTAATGTCTATGCTTCAAGGTAATTGAAGGAGTATGAAAAGAATTGTTCAACTCAGGATTTGGAACTTGCTATAATAGTCTTTGCCTTGACAATCTGGAGACATTATTTGTATGGTGATAAGTGTGAGATTTACATAGATTACAAAAGTTTGAAGTACTTCTTTACCCAAAAGGAACTGAATATGAGACAAAGAAGATGGATAAAACTTGTGAAGGATTATGATTATGTGATCAACTATCATCTTGGTAAAGCGAATGTGGTTGCAGATGCATTGAGTAGAAAATCCATGTATTCTCTTTTTATTATACAAAAGTCAATATTAATGGATTTGCAGAGATTAGAGCTTGAAATTGTACCTAAAGGGAAAAAGTGTTCATTGTTAGCCTTAGTGTTGAAACCTGCACTTCAAGATAGAATCAAAGTAGATCAAAAGATAGATATGCATTTGTGTAGATTGAAAAAAAAATTGATGTTGGAAAGAGGCCAGACTTCTCTGTTACTGATGATGGAATTATTTTATATAAAGGGAGACTGTGCATGCCGTTTGACAAAGCCACGAAAGGAGATATTTTAGAAGAAGTTCATGCTACTCCTTACTCTGTACACCTAGGTAGCACAAAAATGTATAAAGACTTACAACAACATTATTGGTGGCCTAAATGAAGAGAGAGATATAACAAAATTTATGGTTGAATGTCTAACTTGTCAATAAGTTAAGACTGAATATCAAAGACCATTAGGGTTGTTGAAGCCTTTGTTGATTTCAGAGTGGAAATGGGAGCGCATTACGATGGACTATGTGCTTGGATTACCTAAAACTCAAAGGGGTATAATTCTATATGGGTGATTGTTGATAGATTATCTAATTAACACTTCTTGACTTAGCTATATTAGCTTGTTTAGGTTAAGGGGTGTTACATTAATTTTTCGTTGCGTATGCCTCTACGATTATAACAAACCCTATAGTGACATCAGAGCCATAGTTTCGCTTATTTAGTGAATTTTGGATTTGTGTATGCATATTTTTAAATTGTTTGAATTCATGTAAAGTATATAAAATTTAATTTTTCATATTTTTTGCAATTTTTAATTAGAATTATTTTAATTATTTTCAAAGAAAAATTATTTTTCAAGCAATTAAAATTTATCCAAGTCAAAAATTGCGTTTAACAACTTGGTAAATTTACATATTTTGATAATTGAATGTGATGTTAATTATGAGTATGCATGGGAAAATCATGAGTCATTGGACCAATGTGATTGATTTTGTTTAATATTTTTGGGTTTTAAAATGGGGCCTGCAAGTCTCTTATTCCATCTATATAAGTTATTTAATTTTTTTGCAAATAGAGTAAAATATATAGTGAGATTTTTTCTTTTTCATTGGAAGACGAAGGAGAATCAAGAAGTAGTTCCAAAGAAGGCCCATGTTTGTATGGGATATAATTATATAATAGAATAGGTTATATTCTATTTTATTACACTTAAACTGACCTTAGGTCCATTTTTGGCTCAAATGGACCGCATATGACTGGTTCATAATCATCTATTTATTTAAATATGTATTAGATGCATGCTTAGGATTTTACTTAATGCTTTTATGCTTGCGCAATAATATTATGATGTCACGCATTAAATAACCAACCTAATTTAATAAAATTTAAAATCCACTTAATTTACTAAAATTAAGTAAAAGAATTTTAGAAAATTTGATTTCAAACAAAAATGGACAAGTTAGGTAGGACCAATCATTCCATGCCTATCATCAAAGGTAGAGACATCACGACCGCTACCGCACTTGATCATTGGCCATGAGTCGTGGTGGTCTTGTGTTGGAAAGTTGTGATCTCTACCAAGCATTGAGATGCTCGTGGAATGGAATCATCATTATGTTGGCCATGAGTCGTGGGACATCTTGATGTTCTATCTGCACGAATGTTTGATGGGTATTGTTTGACACTTAGTACCATATGGGCTCATAAAATTGGGGTATATAGGAAAAGGTGAGGCAAACAAACTTGAGGATTGTATAGTGATACAATCGTCAAAGAGTTGACTACCATTAGAAATATTTCATGGGCTCATAAAATTAGGGTGTGAAATATTTACGTTGGACCTCAAGCTCACTAGGAAATTCGATTTCCCAAAATTCCATTAGGGGTGATGGAATTCGAAGAAAATAGTGGGAGACATTTAGTATTAAAGACCTTATATTAAATGAATATGTTTTTTCCATAGTTTACTTATTTTATGCTTCGTGCATGTTTTGTAGATTATTCTACTAAAATGACAAAGAATCCACTTGTAACAATCCTTGAACAAAATAAATTAACTGGACCTAACTTTGTCGATTGGCTAAGAAACCTGAAGATAGTTTTTCAGTTAGAGAAGAGGGCATATATCCTCGACACTGTGCCTCTTTCAATTCCACCAGAGGATATTACTTCAGAGGCTTATGCAAATTACTTACGTTATGTTGATGACAATCTGCGGGCTAGATGCTACATGTTGGCATCGATGTCAAATGAGCTGCAGAGGTAAAATGTTAAGATATTGTTTATGAGATCCTCATTCACCTATAAGAGTTTTATGGTGAAAGAACTCGGGAAATGAGATATCAGATCTCAAATAGCATTTCAGATGTCGTATGACTGATGGCTCTTCAGTCCATGACCATGAATTTAAGATGATAGCCCTCATTGAAAGGTTGGCGTCCGTTGGAGTTGTTATGGAGAAAGAACTCTATACGAATCTTCTGTTGCAGTCTCTGCCTCCATCATTTGACACCTTTGTAGTTGATAAGTGCATATTTTGACATATTTTTGTATCAAATCCTTTATACTTTTCTTAATTTAGTCTTGTTAATATTATTATTTTATTAATGGTTTGTGTTAGGGAACTAATGAATATAAAAAGATCAAAAGAAGCATGTTTCCAGACTTGTGCAGTTTTTGTATTTTAAGCATAACTTCATGATCAAAATCCCTATGAATCTGAATCTTACTTCATTTGAAAGCTAAGAGATACAACTTTTGTATTGGAAAATAAGCCCAATTCATTCTTGATTATAGCATAAAGTTTGTCCAAATGGTTACACAAAATGGATCATCAAAATTCAGATCAGAGTTCAGTCAAGTATTGACTTATTTGACCAATTGGGTCATATCTCTTAAGCCCAAATTTATTTTAGGCTGTAATTTTGATATGTTATACATAATATGGTGAGAAAATATGTCAAAATGGTAAAAACATAGGCTGTAAGGTACTGCTGTTGTTAAAGAATGGCTTTTGGTCATGACTCGGTAATTTAACCATATCTCCCTCATCCAACAGCCAAATTTAACAAATGATATGTGAAAATATATCAGAACCAAAAGATCTACAACTTTGTTTCTTTAGTCATCATCAAAATCTAGTTGTATATGACCTTAAAATATAATTTAATTGGGTAGGTAAGAATTTTGAGGACTTGGTATAACAACTTACCAAATCTTGGTAACTACCATACCACTTGATTAACTCTTCCATTATTTGTTTGGCCTCTAGCATACTCCAAGTACTATAAATAGGCCATGTATTAAGCTTGTAAGAGAGAGGGGGGGGGGAGTAGAGGGGTTTTTAGGCTAAGTTTTCCAGTATGTATATTTTCTAGTAATGTAAGTTTTCTAGTAGTAATAGAAATGCATTTTCTAGTTTCTCTTTTATTTTTAGTATTTTCTACTTTTTATTATGTTTTTCTGAATTTCATTTTGCTGAGGAAAAAGTGTGAACCTCTTGATTGAGGAAGAGGAATGCTTATAAGAGTAGAAAATGTTTAAGTATGTTGTATCATTATTTTGAGTTTTGATCTAAACCCTACTTGTTCTGTGATGATTCTTGATTTATGTATCTCCAATAGCACAAAAAATACTTGGGTTCATTTAGCTTATTGTAGGGTTTTATCCCACTGAGTGCTAATGTAAAACCTTTGATTTGTTGTTGTCAAAGGTGTGCATAAATGCTTGATCCCACAAATAAGTGTTGGCGTTAAGAGATAATTTGTAAATAGTAAGACAATATCATGATTACCTTATTGCATGAGCTATTTGATAATATCTTCCCATTGAATCTTCATTATGTACAAATTCCAATTATGGCAATTAAGATAGGTAAAAAGAATAAATAACCGTTTCTCTATCCAAAACTCAAGAGTGGATCTCAAATCCCTAGTACTTGTATTACTTTGGTTTTTCTTTAGTTACAACATACATTAATTTTTCATATATTGTGATTCACATAAATCCCAATTTTTAAGAGTTATAATCCTGAAATTTTCAAGCAACTTCCCTATGGATCGACCTCGAACTCACGAAAAATTTATTATTTATTACAACCTGCACTTAGGTTTGCAACCTTAAAGTTGTAGCAAGTTTTTGGCACCATTGCTGGGAAAGGCAAGGTAAGTATTCAGGTTTGTTAATATTTTTTCTATGTAAATATAGTTTGTTTATTTTCTTTATAGATATATGGTTATATGGTATCACAGTCATAATTCTCGATGTTTAGTTAGAAATAATTCTGAAACTTTGTTTGGAAATTTGTTTGAATCATCTCTACACACTTCCACCATGGCTGAAAATGAAAATATGCATGATGAAAATGAGAATCAACAGGTGCGTACCATGCGTTATTACTTGCAACCTCCTCGAAATTCTTCTCCTTCTCATTTCATGTTTCTCTCAATGCAAATAACTTTCGATTCAAACCAGGTATGATCTCTTTACTTCCTAATTTCCATGGTTTAGACTATAAAAGCCCTTACTTGCATTTGAAAGAATTTGATGAATTATGTGCCTTTTTTTATAACTAAACTTGCACAAATAAAATTGTTAAACTCAAATTATTTCCTTATTCTTTAAAAGATAAAGTAAAAACTTGGCTTAATTCTTTAAAACCTAAATCAATTGGCACTTGGCAAGAAATACAAGATGAATTTTTGAAAAAATTATTTCCAACTTATAAAACTAATGCTTTGAAAAGACAAATTTATTTTTTTTCTCAAAATTCTAATGAAGCTTTCTTTTAATGTTGGGAAAGATTTAAATATTTGTTGAATTCATGCTCACATCATGGTTTTGAAAAATGGCGCTTAGTTAGTTTCTTTTATGAAGGTTTAACTCCTGAAATAAAATAATTTGTTGAAATAATATGTAATAGTGAGTTTCTTGATAAAGACTTGATGAAGCCCTAGAATATCTAGATCATTTGGCAGAAAACACTCAATCATGGCATAGTGTTAATTCTTCCGAATGTTCTATTAGATCTAATCTTGCTAATAGTAATAAAGGAAAATATTACCTTAGCCAAGAAGATGATCTAAATGTTAGGCTTGCTAGTTTAACAAGAAAAGTTGAAGCAATGAAACTTAAAAAAGTAAATGAATTCAAATCTGTGCAAGAGAAAGAAGTTTGTAGCAATTGTAAACTTTTGGGGCACTCCACCAATAAATGTCCTAACATTCCAGTACAAGCAAATTTCATGAACACATTCAAAAAACCTTTCCATTCTTCATATTTTGAAACTTACAATCCACAATGGAGAAATCATCCCAATTTTAGTTGGCGAGATGTTAACCGTGCCCAACCACTACATTCACAAAAACCACCAAACTTGCATTCTTATCCAGCTCCACATATAAAATCCCTTGAGAAAACTTTGCAAGCATTTATGCATGAACAAAAAAACATCAATAATCAGACTTCATAAGCTATCAATGAGATTAAAAGCACACTTTCAACACTGATAGCTTCTTTACATACTCATGGAAAAGGTAAATTTCCTGTTCAACCTCAACCTAATCCTTTCACTCAGTGTTGTGTTTCTTCTTCAAGTGAAAATTCAGTCAATGAGGCTAATTCAGTCATAACTCTTCAAAATGAAAAAGTTATTGATAAGACTATTCATCCCAAGGAGAAAGTTTCTAATCCACCTCTAGAAATGAAGAATGAAAATAGTCTAGATGATGAAGGTGTAAGTGTGAAAATGATGAAAAAGAAAAATATTTACCTCCAGCACCCTTTCATTAGTCCTTTAATTTGTACACATAACATCTATCTAGAGGAAAATGCTAAACCTTCTAGAGAAATGCAACGAAGGCTAAATCCTAATGTGAAATAAGTAGTGAGAAAAGAAGTCATTAAACTCTTAGATAATTGAATCATTTATTCTATTTCTGATAGCAAAAGGGTAAGTCCTACTCAAGTTGTACCAAGAAATCTGGAGTTACTGTAGTCAAGAATGAGAACGATGTGAATTCCAACTAGAACCGTTACTAGTTGGCAAATGTGAATTGACTATAGGAAACTTAACTCAGTTACAAGAAAAGATCATTTTCCATTACCTTTCATGGATCAAATTTTAGAAAGAGTTGCGGGATATAAATTTTATTGCTTTTTAGATGGATATTCCTAGTATAATCAAATTGCAATTGCACTTGAAGATCAGGAGAAAACAACTTTTACATGTCCTTTTTTATACTTTTGCATATTGAAGGATGCATTTTGGATTATGTAATGCACCAGCTACATTCTAACGATGTATGCTTAGTATTTTTAGTGACATGGTTGAATATTTTCTTAAAGTTTTCATGGATGATTTTTCTATTTTTGGTAATTCATTTGATGATTGCCTATCTAATTTAAAAAAAGTTTTAATCAGGTGTGAAGAAAAGAATCTTGTGCTCAATTGGGAGAAATGTGATTTCATGGTAACAACTGGTATTG
The DNA here is from genome assembly GCA_019321725.1 of Paulownia fortunei. NCBI lineage: Eukaryota > Viridiplantae > Streptophyta > Magnoliopsida > Lamiales > Paulowniaceae > Paulownia > Paulownia fortunei. Next base: position 17,717,907 of record CM033121.1, read on the forward strand.
TTCTTGGATACATTATTTCATCAAAAAGTATTGAGGTTGACAACCAAAGACTATGAAGGAGGTAAGATCATTTTTAGGACATGTTGGTTTTTATAGAAGATTTATCAAAGATTTTAGTATAATAACTAAATATTTATGTAATCTTCTAATAAAAGACACTATTTTTGAATAGACTGAAAATTGTGAAAATGCTTTTGTTAAGCTTAAAAGCATGCTTACATCTACTCCAATCATGTAGCCTCCAAATTGGACTTTACTTTTTGAAATAATGTGTGATGCTAGTGATTATGCTATTGGAGCTGTCTTGGGACAAAGAAAAGATAAGAAACCACATGTTATTTACTATGCAAGTAAAACTTTAAATAGTGCTGAATTGAATTATTCAACAACTGAAAAAAATTACTTGTTGTAGTTTTTACATTGGACAAATTTAGATCTTATCTTGTTGGCTCACCAATTGTTGTTTTCAGTGATCATGCAGCTTTGAAATATCTTTTGTCAAAAAAGATGCCCAATCGAGACTAATTAGGTGCATTCTCTTACTACAGGAATTTAGTATTACAATTCGAGATAAGAAGGGAGTAGAGAATGTGGTGGCTGATCATTTGTTGAGACTTGTTTGTGATGACTCATTTGAAACCATACCCATTAATGCCAATTTCCCTAATGAACAACTATCTAATGTTTCTATTTTACCTTGTTTGTTGACATTGTTAATTTTCTTATAACAGGAAAGATGTCAGCGCATTGGAACTTTCAAGATAAAAGAAGTTTTTGACAGAGGTGAAAAACTTTTTTTGGGATGATCTATACCTATTGAAATACTGTCCTGATCAAATCTTTCAAAGATGTGTGCCTGACAATGAGATAGGTAATATTGTCAAATTTTGTTATTTAGAAGCATGTGGTGGTCACTTTTCAACAAAAAAAACTATTGCAAAAATCTTACAATGTGGATTTTATTGGTCAACTCTTTTCAAAGACACTTACACTTTTTGCAAAAATTGTGAAAATTGTCAAAAGTTAGGGTCCCTTTCAAAGCGAAATATGATGCCCCTACACCCTATCCTAGTGATTGAAATCTTGACTGTTGGGGTATTGATTTTATGGGACCATTTCCATTATCATTTGATTTTCTTTACATATTGGTTGCTATATATTATGTTTCAAAATGGATTGAGGTAATTCCTTGTTGAAACAATGATCACAAAATAGTAATAATTTTTTTGAAAGAAAATATTTTAAGTCGGTTTAGAATTTCTCGATCTATTATCAGTGATGGGGGAAAACATTTTTGTAACAAATTTTTTGAAACTTTAATGAGGAAATATGGAATTATACATAAAGTTGCAACCCCTTATCACCCTCAGACAAATGGACAAGTTGAACTTGCAAATAGGGAGATAAAACAAATTTTGGAAAAGACAGTTAACCCAAACTATAAAGATTGGTCTTTTAGACTTACCGTACACTTTGGGCATATAGAATTGCTTTCAAAACATCATTAGGCATGTCTCCTTATAGGATAGTTTATGGAAAACCTTGTCATTTACCTGTTGAACTTGAACATAAAGCTTATTGGGCAATCAAAATGTTTAACTTCAACCTTGACGGAGCTTCGAAATTGTGCAAATTAAAAATCAATGAACTTCAAGAATTGAGAAATGATGCATATGAGAATTCTATAATTTATAAAGCAAGAATCAAAGATTTTCATGATAATAAAATTTCAAGAAAAGTATTTGAGGTTGGTCAAAAGGTTTTGCTTTATAATTCTCGATTACATTTGTTTCTTGGAAAATTGAGATCAAGGTGGAGTGGTCCTTTTGTTGTAAAAATAAAGTATATCCTTATAGGGTGATTGACATTGAGAATCCTAAAAATGGTAACATATTCAAAGTAAATGGACAAAGAGTTAAACTATTTTTAGAAAATCAATTTTCACAAGAGGAAATTCTTTTTCTTTCTAACCCTTATTATGATTAGTGTTGTATATATATATATATATATATACTTATTTTCTCTGACTTTATTTGTGTTGAAAGCTTTCTTTCTTTTATTTTATATTTTTTCTTTTCTCGATTAAGTGGTAGATAACGGTACTCCAAGGCCATTAAAGTCAGACTTGTCAGTCTCCCAAATAACTGAAATCTTTGTACAAAGTTTTTTTGCTTTTCTCATTCTCTTTTCTTATTCTTTTCATAATGGGTGACATTCTTCTAACTCTCAAGAAGCGATTTTCTTTTCTTCCTAAAAATGTAATTTTAAAAATATATAAAATCAGGATTAGAAGATTTAGGATGCTTATGCACAAGGGAATCTTGGAGGATATACGATGGATAATTGAAGCAAAGGTAAGAGCAGGTGAGTTTTCACATGAGTTTCTAGATTTGCTTACTAGATACATGTCTGGTTTTGGTAAAAGCACATATTCAAAAAATGAAGGGCGAAAAAAATGAAAGTTTGTCACAATTGTTATTTAGGAATGGTCTCTAAAAATCGAGAAGATAAACTTAAATTCATTATAGATGGACTGAGTAAGAAGTCTTTAAATCACATTATATTGACCCTTGAGACGCATTCATGCGGATTGGTATAACGTGCAATTCATGATTTATGGGATCATTTTCGAAATGAATATAAGCTTTATAGTCTTGGGAATCTGACATTAAAAGACCACGTTTGCCAGTTTATAAGAAAACTAGATTGGAAGCATATCATCGACCCATAGAGGGCGTTTAAGCCATTACTGGATGTTAAACCAGAGGAAGATATAAGCCACAATCATAATTACATGTACATTCATGTGTAAGAAGGTAATTTTTAAATTTTGTGTTCTTATTTTCAATCTTTCTGACAAAATAAAAAGGCGTGTAATAAATGCATTCCCTGTTCATACCTCAATAAATAACACTATACTCACTCTATTTTTGCACAACTTATTTTCAAAAAGAAAAAAAAATAGAAGTTTCTTCGACTCGTAAATTCAACTGCTTTTGTGTCTTTTGTGGATTCAATTTAGGAAAAAATGGTGAGTTTATAGGAGCAACCAATAACCTTGATAGAACTTTAGCAGAAAGAAAAATTCATTTAGTGTATGGGGGAGGCAGTTTGGGGTTAATAGGGAGTGTTGGTATTTCTGCTTATATAGGAGGAGTCAAAGTTCTGGAAGTTATCCAAAATTTTTAACAGTACATAATATCACAGGTATGAACATTGGAGATGAGCTAAAAGTGTCACATATTTAGGACAAAATGCCTAACATGTTAAATAATGCGGATGCATTCATCATTCTACCTGCCGGTTTTGGTACACTAGAGGAATTATTCCAAGTTGTTTCTTGAGCACAACTCAACATTCACCAAAAACCTATAGGTATTCTTAATGTTAATGATTTTTATGATGGTTTGGTATCTTTTGTAGATCATGTTGTGAAAAAAGGTTTTATTTCAACATCTGCGAGAAGAATCCTCATTTATGCTCCGACACCTGGCCAGTTGATTGATCAACTTCTAGCATATGTGCTAGAACCTGATCCAGCCTTGGCCTATGTGGATTGGTCCAACAGGAACAATGGTAAAAAATGCAAATTGAATTTGACTCTCAGTCTGTGATACTTATTGTTAATGGTTTCATCTAATAGTGTGTGTTTTATGTTGTTTCAGCTTTATTTTTTTTTTGCCACTTCAGGTGATATCTTTTAAACTCTACTTTCCTATTTATTTTTATATTGGGGATAATGTCTTGATTAGGATGGGGGGAGGGAGAGTTGATATCATGACTTGCGTGTTCAATATGTATTTTTTTAGTATTTTATTTCAAAAAAAAAAAAAACAAATCATGCGTGTTTTTTTATGGGTCCGTTGAAATCATGAAAAAAATGATGGCAGAGTAAAGGGTAATTGTAACACTCTTAAAACATATCCCTATTTTTTTCATAACATGACGAGTTTGTGAAGTTTTTAACAAAAGTTTGTGAATTACCAATTTTTTTATTTTTTTGAGTCGTAGAGGTTCTTCTAACTTCAATGATTAAAATTAAGCAGGAATAAAGTGGTTTGATTGATGATGGGTGTTTTTTTAGACTTTGATGTTTTTATTTGGTTAATATATTTTTGCAATAATTATACTCAATTTTTTTTTGCACAAATACCTATGTTATTCAGTGCGAAGACAATCATGTCAAAATAGGAAGTTCTTATGCCCTCTCTCTAATCATCACTTGGATCTTCAATATGTTAGGGTTGAGTATTAGAACTTTTTCTTTTGGTCTGTCGAGGCAAACGATTGATAGTGCACCACTAGAAAAATGATTTAAGGCATTAGGCTGTCTAACACCATTGCCAAATCAGCTTGTTCCGCATGTAATGTTCCAAGAGAACATCCCCTAGTGAGCCACTTTGAGCCTTTCAATAAATAAATATTTTTTTTTGTAACCATATCTTTTTACCTAGCATAAATACACTATTATACACTATTAGCCTAAAAGTAATTTGGAGTTTAAGAGACATTCCATTGACATGGTGAACTTGCAAAAGAAACTTAGGTTGTAGTAGAAGATAACTTGCAAAGTGCTAAAAATATTATGAGTTGCAACTAAAAATGGGATATTGCAAGATGAAAAAAAGATGAAGAGGGGTCCAATTCAATAATAATAGACCCCAGTGTCGAAATTCGTGGAGTTTGAGAATTTTTCATCGAAAAACTTTATGTCTCTAATTCCATTAAATTTTTAGAACCTTTGTTGCATTCTATCCTTTTATTTCTTAGCCAAATCACTACCCTTTGGCCCCATTACAACCTTTGTTGAAGACCTTTCGATTTCGTGTGGTGTTTTTAGTGTAGTGGAGTTGCACCAAAGGAAGAGCCTATGATGCTAACTTTCCATTAGAGATTGGGTGATGGTTTTTGTAAGGTTTTATGAGAATTCACTTATTTGAAGCATGCATAGTTTCATTACTATTGACATTAAAAATCCACACCAACACTTGAGTATGCCTATTATGGAAATGTATTGACTTTTGAATGACTAAGAGTTAAGATCAACACTTATTTGATTTTATTTCCATATTACTTTATTACTTTCTGAGAATAATAGTTGGAAGAGAGTTATTATAGGTATTTGTGGGTATCACTACTTGAAACCCTCACGAGACTATAACTCATCCTTTATGGGCCACCTACGGGTTTAAAGGCTTGTTGCATATGCTAAATGCAATCGTGATTTCCTACGAAAGTGGATTAGTTTAGGTTTGTTTTAGGCTTGCTCGAGGACAAGCAAAGGTTAAGTGTGGGGGAATTTGATAAGTGCATATTTTGACATATTTTTATATCAAATCTTTTTTACGTTTCTTGTTATTATTATTTTTTATTAATGCTTTGTGTTAGGGAATCAATGAATATAAAAAGATCAAAAGAAGTATGTTTCCAAACTTGTCCAGTGTTTGTATTTTAAGCATAACTTCATGATCCAAAGTCCTATGGACCTGAATCTTACTTCATTTGAAAGCTAAGAGATAGAACTATACCTTTTCTATTGGAAGATTAGCCCAATTCAGTCTTGATTATAGCAGAAGGTTTGTCTAAATGGTTGCACAAAATGGATCAACAAAATTCGGTTCAGAGTTCAGCCCAGTATTCACTTATTTGACCAATTGGGTCATATCTCTTAAGCCCAATTTTATGTTAGGCTGATATTTTATTTATTTTATATATAAGAGATAGATAAACAAGTTTGATGAAGAGAAGATGGTGAGAAAATATGTCCAAATGGTAAAAACATAAGCTCCAAGGTGTTGTTGTTAAAGGACGACTATTGGACATGACTCGGTAATTTGACCATATCTCCCTCATCCAACAGCCAAATTTGGCAAATGATATATGAAAATATATCAACACCGAAAGATCTACAACTTTTTTTTTTACTCATCATTAAAAACTGGCTTTATCTGACCTACAAATTCAATTTAATGTGGTAGGTGAGAATTTTGAGGAATTGGTGTAACAACTTACCAACTCTTGGCAACTAGCATACCACTTGATTAACTCCTCCATTATTTGTTTGGCCTCTAGCATACTCCATGTACTATAAATATGCCACGTATTAAGCTTGTAAGAGGGAGGGGGGCTAGAGGGTTTCTTTAGGCTAAGTTTTCTAATATGTATGTTTTCTAATAATGTAAGTTTTCAAGTAGTAATAGAAATGCATTCTCTAGTTTCTCTTCTCTTTTTAGTCTTTCCTACTTTTATTATGTCTTTATAAATTTTCATTTAAATGAGGAAAAAGAGTGACCCTCTTGATGGAGGAAGAGGAATGTTTATAAGGGTAGAAAATGTTTAAGTATGTTGTATTATTATTTTGAGTTTTGATATAAACCCTACTTATTTTGTGACGATTCTTGATTTATGTATCTCCAATGGCACAATAAATACTTCGGTTCATTTAGCTTATTGTATGGTTTTATCCCACTGACTACTAATGTGAAACCTTGATTTGTTGTTGATAAAGGTGTGCATAAATGCTTGATCCCATAAATACGTGTTGGCGTTAAGAGATAATTTGCAAATAGTAAGACAATATCATGATTACCTTATTGCATGAGCTATTTGATAATATCTTCCCATTAGAACTTTTATTATGTATGGATTCCAATTATGGCAATTAAGAGAGGTAAAAAGAATAAATAACAATTTCTCTATCCAAAACTCAAGAGTGGATCCCTAATCCTCAGTACTTGTATTACTTGGGTTTTTCTTTAGTTACAACATACATTAATTTTTCATATATTGTGATTCATTTTAGAATTATAATCCTGAATTCTTCAAGAAACTTCCCTATGGATCGACCTCGAACTCACAAGAAATTTATTACTTAATAAAACCTGCACTACAACCTTAAAGTCGTAGCAGTTGTCAACTTTAACATGCACAACATGGAGACTAGTCTCGTTGAGCTTGTGAATATGTTAAAGATGTCTGAGTCCACCATGAAAAAGGACAAGCCAATTCTGCTTGTTGGATCTTCTTCCAGATCAAAGGCTAAAAAGCCCAAGAAAGGAAAGAAGAAAGAAAAGGTTCCTCTAAACCCAACAAGCTAAAGGCTAAGGGCGGTGTAAAAAAATTTATTCTCAAGCCAATGACAAGTGCTATTACTATGGCAAACTAGGGCACTGGAAGAGGAATTACAAGAAGTATCTTACAAGCTTGAAGAGTTCAGGTATATATTTTGTTGAAGTTAACTTGTCTGTTAACATTACTTTTTGGGTATTAGATATCGGTTGTGGCTCACATATCTGTAACGATTTACAAATGATGACAAGAAGTAGGAAGATAGATGGAGGAAAGACGGTCCTTAGAATGGAGAATGGAACAAGAGTTGTTGCATTAGCTATAGGGACTGTTAATCTAGCTTTTGAGAGTGATTATGTAATAATTTTTAACAATTGCCTTTTTATTTCAGATATTATTAAGAACATTATCTCTATTCCAATTTTGGATAGAGAAGGTTCTAGATTTACCATTGAGAATGGAAATTGTTCCATTTTCAAACATTCTGATTTTATCTATTCAGGTTCTTTGATGAATTATTTATATACTGTTACTCCCCATAACCTCATTTTCACAATTCAACAAAATAAAAGAAAAATAGATAATCATAGTTCCATGAGCTTATAGTACGCAGGATTAGGGCATATTTATGAGAAAAGGATTAACAAGTTGGCACAATTGCTAATCTAATGAACGAGCAAGAACTGCCAACATGTGAATCCTACTTCAAAGGAAAGATGACCAAATCTCCATTTATTGGACAAGTGGAGCAAGCCAAGCATCTATTGGATTTGATCCATATAGATGTATGTGGGCCACTAAGTGTTAGTGCCTACGGGAATTACAACTACTTCATAACCTTTACCAATGACTTCTCTAGGTTTGGTTATGTGTACCTTTTAAGGTATAAGTCTGAAGTATTTGAAATGTTAAAAGAATTCAGAACTGAAGTAGAGATACAAACTCGCTTAAGTATAAAGACCCTTTGATCTGATCGAGGAGATGAATACTTAAACACAGAGTTTTTAGATTATCTAAAAGAGAAAGAGATTCTCTCACAGTAGACTCTTTCTGCTACTCCACTACTCAACGAAGTTACGGAATGTAGGAATCGAACCTTATTGGACATGGTTCGATCTATGCTGAGCTTTACTATTTGCATCTTTTATTTTGGGGCTATGCCTTGGAAACGGTGGCATACCTATTAAATAGGGTGCCATCTAAAGTTATGCCTAAAACACCATATGAGATGTGGTGTGGAAAGATACCTTCCTACAAATACCTTAGGGTATGGGAGTATGCTGCGTATATGCACAGTAAGTGGGAGATAAGTTGGATATGAGATCCAGCTTATACAAGTTCATGCGGTATCCAAAGTAGTCTATTGGATACTATTTCTATGACACCTCGAAACAAAGGGTGTTATTTCGAGGAATGCCACATTTCTTGAAGAAGTATTTCTTTTAGAGAGGTGTGGCAAAGTCGTGAAACTTGAAGAAATTTAAGAACCACAAAACGCCCAATTGTCATAATAGATAACACACCAGCTGATACTGGGCCCTCTGAGGCACAACCTCTTTGAAGATCCAAAAGGGTCTCAAGTGTACCTAAGAGGTACAATTTGTTGTTAGAGAACAAAGAAGAGTGACTCTCCTTGGATAATGATCTAAGAAGCTATGGAGAGGCGATGTATGATATCAACACAAAGAAGTGGCAAGAAGCTATGCAATCCGAGATGGACTCTATATACTCCAACGAGGTATGGACCTTGGTGGACCCACCACAGGGAATTGTTCTCATTGGCTACAAATGGGTCTACAAGAGAAAGCTTGGAGTAGATGGAGAAGTAGTGACCTATAAGGCACAACTGGTAGCAAAAGGTTATACTCAAAAATAAGGAATTGATTATGATGAAACTTTTTTACCAGTAGTGATGCTTAAATCCATTCGGAAACTGTTGGGCCATATCTACATATTATGACTATGAGATATGGTAAATAGATGTGAAGACTATTTTCCTTAATGGAAACATAAAGGAAGAGATCTATATAAAGTAGCCAAAAGGCTTCATATCTAGTAAAAGCGAACAAAAAGTTTGCAAGCTCCAAAGATCCATTTATGAATTCAAATAAACTTTGAGAAGTAGGAACATCTGGTTTGATAAAACGATCAAAAGGTTTGATTTTCATAAGAAACCAGATGATCCATGCCTTAGATTCAATCTAGAGATTAACTGTCAAAAGGACCATACGTGAATGGTACTCGCAAATAAAATATGTTTACTCGCTATTTCACCTAAGACTAGTTTGCCATAATTACTTGCTAGGTGTTTTTATGGATAGTGAGGTTCTTGAATTAAGGAGTGAATTCCAAAATGGATTAATTAATTGAAATAATTAATTAGAATAATTGTTATTCATAAGTTGCAAATGTTGCAAGCCCACTACTAGCTTAGTAGTAAACCTAAGAGGGTTACACATCTTTATGAAAAGTAATATTTCTATTTTTTTGGGATTTATCCAATGGTTGGGAATTAATTAATTAATATTGATTAATTAATTAATTAAATATTAATTAATTAATTAATTAAATATTCTATTTAATTTAATGGTTAAATTAGATTGTTCAATTAAGTAATTGGATTATTATTTAATTGGACCTAATTTGATTAAAAAGCCTAAATGGAGTAATTTAAATTAATCAATTGGATTGATTAATTTGTGATTAAATCAATTAGATTGATTTGTGAATTTTTAAGTCCAAGCCCAAAAATTGATGTGGATCACTTAAGAAGCCCACTAAAATATGAAGAGAATAAATTAAATAAATATAATTTATTTAGTTAGCATATTTATAAATAAATAAATGTAGTGACCAATTTTGATGGGATAAAAATCGGCCACTAGGATTTATTTATTATATAAATATATTTATGGTATATATGTTTGATATATATCTATCTTGATAATTATTTGAGGAGTTCAAATTAATATAAAAAATGTATGTAGATAATTTTAATGATTAATGTAGTCTCAAATAAGTCCACATACATAGGAGAGAGAAGAATAGAAGAGTTGTTAGAAGATTTGGAATCTTTCCAAGATAAAATTTTGAAGTAGTTCAAAATTGACAAACTTTCCAAGAGTTGGAGTAGGAGCAAAATTTCAGCCCCTATAAATAGGGATGACCGAAAATTAGCTAGAAGAATAAGCAAAAAATATTTTGTTTAAGTATTCTATTTTTATCTCCAAGAAAAGAAAATAAAATAAAAGAAAAAGAAAAATGTTTTTCTTGTAATCTTGATTTTCTTGTTCTTTAAAAGAAAATCAGTTTCTTGTTATTCTCTTCATATTATAGTTTCAAGAACTTAAAGAATCAATCTTTATTGTTCTTGATAATTTACTCCGGTTCTAGATTAGTTAATAATTAAAAGGATACTAGCGATTTTTTTTTATTGGTGTTACTCTTCCGTATTGTGGACTTGATAGAGGGGAGATATTTGGATCCCTATGAGTTCTGAAAGTCCAGGATAAGCAAATTTATTACTTCATTCCCTATAACAATCGAAGTACACAAAAGGTATAATCCGAATTTAATATTTGTTTATATATTCACTTGAATTAGCACGGTCGTTAAAATCGCTTTCGAATCGAGGGGTTAAATTTATGTTTGATAAAAAAAAAAATTTCCATTGCATATGCCCCTGCGATTATAGCAAATCCTACACTTGCATTTTGTGTCAGAAAGAGTTAACATCAGCGAGGCGCATGCATGCGAACCTTTTGTTGAACACCTCTTGCCGATGAAATAAAAAGCATATTGTGATGAAACTACAAAAAATCATAACTTTAAATTTGAACAAAGTAATAGCTTATGTTTGAGTGTAAATTGACACGAATTCATACCTAAACATGAGCATATATTGTTGTGTTATTCATTATATCAAACTACAGTACTCTTAATATTAGGATGGCATGACGAACGTGTGGACGCACGTAAATATTGTGCCTAGTAATTTGAGAGTTTATGAACTTGATGAATGAAACTTCATACATGAACGAAGCATGATGCAATTGGTTTAATATGTAAATAAAACTATAATAATGCTACAACTCATTTTTTATAGGCAATAGATATGAACATAAAGGAAACTAACATAAATGAGACACAAGCCATGCCTTGTTTTCTTTTGTAGAACTTCAAATTGCCTTATGGTTTACATCAGACAAAGTTAACAGATGCAGGTGGCATATATGAGAAATCTCTTGTTGAACTTTTTTTGTCCTCCATAATCACGTGTGAAATGAGCCTGATACATAGTTTTTGAAATAGCAATTGGGTTGCAAAAAAACTAATCCAACATTATTTTGGCTCAATTTTGAGTGGAAATGGGCATTGATTCGATGGAGAACAAATACAAGAGCATGTGCATGCAATTTGTTTTGTAGCTTATATCAAACAACAATAACTTCTAATATGTGATGGCATCATCGATGTTGGGACTCATCAAACATCATGTCCAACTCTTTGTCCTATGAAAATTGGAAGGTTATTGAGCTGATGTACGAAAGTAGGTACATGAATAGAGCATGTCAAGGAGCTTGTTGACTATGTTAATTAAACTATAACTCTACGGTTGCTCATGTTCAAGAAGTATTACGCATGAACTTGATGAAATAAATAGAGTGATAAAGGGCATGTAATTTTATCTTGTGTATAACTTAAACCAACCATATGGTTTGTCTTACAATGAGTTAAGAGAAGTAAGGTGCACACATGTGAACCTCTTATTGAACTCTTCATGCTCGATAAAGTAGAGAGCGAAGTGAGCTTGATAATAAAGTTGTAGACCTAGATATGGCGATGAAACTTGCTCCAACTTATACTAGAACAATGCGATGGCTCTAGTTTGAGTGTAGATTGAAATTAATTATTTTGAGGACAAATATATGTGAGAGCATTATTATTGTCTTGTTCAATGTATCAAATTACAATAGTGTTAACATGGGATCGCATATGGGATATATGGATATGCATATGTCGTGTAACTTATTGTGATCGGAAACTTAAGAAGCTAATGAAGAAAATTTTATAGAAGAATGGAACAAAGATGCAACTGGTATAATATGTAAGTAAAACAACAAGAATGCTATGACTCATTTTTAAAAAACAAGGGATATGAACATAGTGGAAACATACATTGACGTGACACAGGGCATGTAATGTTTCCTTTGTTGAACTTTAGATGGCCTTTCATTCACACATGCAAACCTAATGTTGAGCTCTTTGTGCCGAGTGAAACAGGGAGCAAAGTGAGATGACTACATAGTTATGGACCTGCTTGCATATTACAACAAAACTAACTCCATGTATAACTTTGAACTTGAACAATGTAATGGTTCAAATTGAGTGCATTTCATTCACTATATCAAAATACAATGCTATTAATATGGGATGACATAACAAACTTGTGAGCCCATGGAAACATTATTTCAAACATAATATGCCTAATATATCGAAAGCTAATATATCGATAGGAATCTTGTTACTTTCGAGAGTAGGAAGTTGAAGGATGTGGAGAGATGTTACTCAGCACACAAGGAGCTGCTTGTTGTAGTTTATTGCCTCAGGCTATGGCGACAATACTTGTTAGGATTTCTTTTACGTTCAGGATGGATAATATTGTAGTGAGCTATTTCATGACTCAAGTGAAACTAACTAGAAAACAGGCACTTGGGTAGGAGTTATTATCATAGTTCTATTTTATGCTAGAGTATCGTGTTGGCTCTAGCAACCATGTTGTAGATGCCCACAACAACCATGCAACAGATGCCTAGTGCCAGAAGAAAGATTTGGCGAATTTGATTATGGTAACCGCTCTATGTTCGAGTGAAATTACCATCTATGTGAAGGACCGAAACCTCTGTGAAAGACTAAACATGAGATCTACTATTGAAAGATCATACCACTCAGTTCTTGGTTAATCTTATCAAGCAAGGCAAAACTCAAAACTTTTATGTTGATGGAGCACTTTTGAGGACCAAGGAAAATTATTTCAATGTTCTAAAAGACGGGACTTGAGGAAATCACTAATTATGGAATACTATGACACAACTTGGGTAGGACATCTTGGAGAGGAATGGACTTGTGCTTGGTGCAACAGGCTCACTATTGGACACAGATGTGCGACTATATTAGGACATATCTATGAACTTATCTCATTTGTCAACAGGATAAAGCAGACCATAAAAAAAGGCTAGCTTGTTCGAGCCCCTTTTAGAAAGACCTTGTCATTGGACTATATTTTTGGATTGTCTTTGGTGGGACACCTAGGCACCATTATCGTTATGGCAGACCATTTTCCAAGAATGCTACTTTTATTGCAATCTTTAAACATATTATTACTGAAAGGACAACTCATCTCTATTAGAGTAGTGCCCAGAGCGCTAATTAGATTGAGCGTCTTTTATACTCTTGTATTTTTAAAAATAATCTTTTTTCAAATCATATTAATAAAATAGGAAAATTTGTTTATCTTAATTTTATATAGTAATTAGATAAAGTCCCTATACCAAACTTAGATACGGGGCATGGTCACACATTTGATGGTGATCATGGAAGATGCCTCGATGGCTTTGGTCTTAAATTAGTTTCGAGTTGAGGGTTTTTTGAGATGGGATATGGAATAACCCAATAGACTTGCACATACAATGCATGCTCGCATAAGGAGGATATCTCGCTCCATGGACATTGGCGTAGTGATGCTAGTACATGTATGATGGTGCTTGTTAGAGAACAAGTACATTGAACAGGCCCACTAGAAATTCTTAATTGGAAATATTGTTTGTCGAAATAAGACTTTTAATGTTATGATAGTACATAATTAGTTCTTAGAGTTGAGGCACCATGGTAGCCTTGTACATATCATATTCCATTTTGATGTATCTTCTGATTGCCTGGCAATCAAAAAGGGGTTATGTTGGATATTGCATTGATATGTATGGAGGTTAATGAGTGGTCAACAAAGGATCCATCACTTGTCGGGCAGAACAAGTGCATTCTTGTGTTTTCATAGTTCATGACTCAAAAGTCCAAGGCCAAGGCGGGATGAATGTTAGATAGGGATTTTCTAATGATTCGTCATGAGTCATTGAAACTTGAAATGGAATCTTATTGAGCAATTAGGGTTTTGACTATTAATCCATGCCCTAGACTCAATGAGGAGATTAGTTGACTGAAGGGCTCTACGTGTATGATACTCGTAATTGAAATAGGTTCACTCGCTATTTCACCTAAGTTTACTAGTCATGATACACTTGTTTGGTGTTTCCCATGGCTTGTATGGTTCTTGAAAATAAGGAGTTAATTTCAAGCGGATTAATTAATTAGATTAAATAATCAGAATAATTATTATTCATAAGTTGCAAATGTTGCAAGCTCACTGCTAGCTTAGTTGTGAACCTAAAGGGTCACACACAATTTGAAATTGAACATTTCTAACTTAGGAATTGATCCAAACAGTTGAATCCAATTAATTAATCGAGATTAATTAATTGGGACTTAAGTTAATTCAATGATTTGAATTGATTATTTAATTAAATAATTAAAATATTTAATTGAACCTAATAAGATTAGGAAGCCCAATTGAAGTAAAATAATTATTTGATTGGATTAAATTAATTGTGCAGTCCATAAATTAATTTAATTATTAAATTAATTTACTCAATTAAATAATTAAATTATTTGATTGGGCCTAATTTGATTAAGTGGACTAGATAGAATTAATTAAATAAATTTGGACTAAAATAATTTATTGGATTAATTGTGGGATTTATTTTTATCCCAAATCTAATTCAAAGAGGCCTGTTAGGGGAGGCCCATGAAGGTTAATGAAAAATGATGGAAACTTAATAGTTTGAAATTCTTGGAAGACCCTAAATATCTTTAGAAGATATAAAGGAATGGAGTTAGAGAATTTTAGGACAATCAAATATCTTCCAACCAATTAAAAGGAGGCCAAAAATACCAAGAGTGGGACTCTTGGAATTTTTGAGTCCCCTATTTAAACCATGAGGGCTGATAATTTGAGGCTAATAATAGTCGTCTAATTTTCGGGCATAAGAGAAAATAGAGAGAAAAAAAATTATTTTCTTCCACCATCCTTTATTCCACCAAAATTCCATCTTTTGTTTAACTATTAATTCTTTTATCACAAGTTGATAACAAAAATTAATATTTACTATATTCACTTCACAAACTAGGTTAGTGAAGGATTCAAATTATGCTAGTGGAATTCTGATTTTGTATTTTTCATCAAAATGTGGACTACTTTAGAGGGGAAACACTTGGATCCCTTTGAACCAGAATTCAGAAAGGGGCTAGCAATCGATTGTTTCAATCCCTACGACAACCAGAGTGCATTGAAAGGTATGAATCAAAATTGTTTTAATTTGTTTATTACATTGTTGGAAATTGTGAGATCATTAAAAATCACATTGAATTCGGGGTACTACTATATTTATTATATCATGTTGTTTTTAAATTTTTAATTTTTTGCTACGCATACCCCAGGATCACGTGAACATAACAATAGTATTAGAGCCATACTTTGCGTAATTCCAATCGAATTTAATTTATGCTTGTGAATTTAATTGTTAAATTCTGATTGATTTTTTGCATTTTTGATTAGAATAATATAATTTTACAATTAATTTAATTGTTAAATAGAACATGTATGATTGAATTTGATTCAATCGAAAGAGGATAAAATATCCCAAGTCATGAAATTACAATTTAAATGGATGGTAAATTTACATACTTTAATAAATTTATGGGATGTTTTTATTGGCATGTATGGGATAATCATAGAGCCTTTTAGACCAATGTGATTGAATTTATTTATCTTTGGGCTTTTGAAATTGGGCCTATGAGTCTCTTATTCTTTCCTTGTATGTATTTTACATTTTTAAAATGAGAGTAGAATAGGGTGAGGTTTTTTTTTTTTTTTTGGTTTTGGTGGATAAAAAGAAGGATGATACCACTCTTTGTCACAACCTCCCAACAATATATATAAATATATATATATAGAAACAACTTGTGCAACATAATTTATGCACGTATGCATGTGTATAACCTTTTTTTTTGTTCAACAAAACATCGATAAAAGTAAAGTGCTTTCATATCCTGTAATACTGTATATACAGAGGTAGTTATTAAACATTAACCAGGTCTATCAAAATCATCACAAACTCAAACTATCTATCACAAAGGAGTTTTGAACATGATATAAAATCTCATGCAATTCATCTCTAAGATATGATGCTAAGGCGAAGAATCATAAGAAGGCCCATGAATGTATGAGACATATTCATGTAATAGAAATTAGCCTTAGATTGACCTAAATCCATTTTTGTCTCAAATGGATCACATAGGTTTACCCCATTATCATCCAAATTATGTATGTATTAGATGCATGTATATGGTTTTCCTATTGTTTTCAAATAATATGCTTGTTGTCAAATGAATGCAAACACATTAAATAAACTAAAATTAAAATTGATAAGGTCTTGGTTAAAATAAATACCCCACTTGAATTAAAAATCAAGTAAAGGAATTTTTAAGTTTCGATTTCAAGCAAATATGGATAAAATTGGGTTGGACCCAATAATCCATACCTACCATCAAATGTAATTGACATAACGATGCTACCTTACTTTGTCATTGGCCATGAGTCATGGAATGACTCTGTAATAGAAAGCTGAGATCTCTACTAAGCATGGTGATGCCTATAGGATGGACTCATCCCTACGTTGGCCATGAGGTATGGAATGTTTTGGTGCTCCATCTACATGGAGGTTTGATGGGTCTTTCTTGACACTTAGTACCATATAGGTCCATAAAATTGGGGTATATTGGAATAAGTGAGGTAAAAATTCTTAAGGGTTGCATAAAGATGCAATCATTAAAAGTTAACTACCTTTCAACATGTTTTATGGGCTCATAAAATTGGGACATATGACATATTGATTGGGCCTCAAGCTTACTAGGAAATAAGATTTCCCAAATTGCCATTAGGGGTGATAGAATTCGAATAAATAGTGTGAGACATTTATTGCTAATAACCTTGTTATAAATGAATATGTTTTTGAAAGAATGCTAATTTTATGCCTCATTTAAATTTGTAGATTGTCCATAAATGGCTAAAACTCCACTTGCATCTATCTTGGAAGCTAATTAATTAACTAGATCCAATTTTTTTGATTGGCTAAGGAACCTCAAGATTGTTTTACAATCTAAGAAGAGATCATACGTCCTCGATATTCCTCTGTTGATAGGTCCACCGGTAGATAGGATCGATAAGAGCTTGCAGAATATCGACAACAAGTAGATGATGATCTACAAATGCGATGCTATATGATGGCATCGATGTTAAATGAGTTGCAGAGTCAACACGAGGTACATGCGCATGCGCATGAAATCTATGTTCACCTACAAGAGTTATATGGTGAACATACAAGGCAGGTGAGATATCAGATCTCAAAAGAACTTTTCAAGACCTGTATGATGGAGGGATCTTCAGTCTATAATCATGGATTGAAGATGATATGCTTGATAGAAAGGCTTGAGTCATTTGGAGTTGTTATGGATAACGAGCTCTATTTAGATCTCATACTGCAGTCTTTGCCTCCATCGTTTGACACCTTCATTATCAACTTCAACACACATAAGATGGAAACTAGCTTGCTAAGCTAGTTAACATGGTGAAGATGACAGAGTCTACTAAGAAGAAGGACAAGCTGGTCATGCTTGTTAGATCCTCATCCAACTCAAAGCTACAAAGCCTAAGAGGAAAAATGGGAGAAAAAAGCGTTCCTTAAAACCCAAAGGTATTTATTTTGTTGAAGTTAACTTATCAATTAATGATGCTTCTTGGGTATTTGATACCGGATGTGGATCTCATCTATGCAATGATTTGCAGGTGATGGTAAGGAGTAGGAAGCTAAGTAGAGGAGAGACAGTCCTATGGTTGGGGAATGGAGCAAAGGTTGGTGAATTAGTCATAGGAAGTGTCAACTTAGCTTTAGGAAATAGAGTAGTTTTAGTTTTTAAACAATTGTCTTTATGTTCTAGAGATAGTTAAGAACATTATCTCCATTTCTATTTTAGGTGGAGAAGGTTATAGTTTTTCAATAAAATATGGAAGTTGTTCTATTTTTTTAGATTCAGTTTTAATTGCCTATGGCATATTGATGAATGGTTTATATTCTATTACATCCTATAACTCCTTTTTCCACATTTAATAAAATAAAAAAATTTAGATGATCATAGTTCTCAACTCTTATGCTAAGCTACATTAAGCCATATCTCTAAAAAGAGAATTCATAAGTTGGCTCAATTGCTCGATCATTCAAAAGAGCAAGGAATGCCAACATGTGAGTCATGTCTCAAGGGAAGGATGACCAAATAACTATTTGTTGGACAAGTGGAGCGAACCAAAGATCTATTGGATTTGATCTATTTGGATGTATGCGGGTCACTAAGTGTTAATGCTTATGGGAACTATCATTACTTAATAACATTTACTGACAATTACTCTAGGTATGGTTATGTCTACCTTATGAGGTACAAATCTGAAGCTTTTGAAAAGTTCAAAGAATTTATATGTGAGGTGGAGAAACAAAGTAGAATCGAGAATGAAAACTTCATTCTGTACATGCCAGTTCATGAATTAGTAATTGCATCCAATTTCCAAAAAAAATCCTAATTGTGTCGAACTTTCCATTTTTGGAATGGAATAGGATCAAGATCAAACCTTATTCCATGGTATTTACATGAGGTTCCTCTTTAAGAAAGTCCCCAAGAGGGCTTAGTTGATCCATAATTTATGTTTCATCTTTCATTTCCTTTTGTTTGTTTTGAGAAATCTATCGATCAATTTCGATTCTTTCTTTTTCTCTTGATTCTTTTCCGATCAAGATGTATAGATCCTATTCATGGATTAACGAAAATGTGAAAAAGCTCTATTTGCCTTTGCCATTTTATGAGTCGCTTCCTTTTTGCGTATGGCATCGCCACTCCATTTGGCAGTATCCACTAATTCAGAACTTAATTTGAAAGCCATATTTCGACCCGGACATTTTTGGGATACCGCTAATAACCAACAAATGGCAAGTGCTTTTCCTTGTGTGGATCCTATTTCAATGGGAACTTGATGAGTTGATCCACCTACACATCTTGCTTTTACTGCTATATCGGGAGTTACTCCACGTATTGCTTGATGTAAACCAGATAGTGGATTTGTTTCTGTCTTTTGTTGAATTTTTTTCATGGCTCGATAGGTAATTTGATAAGCCAATGAATTTTTTCTGTGTTTCAGAATATGGTTAACCAACACGTTAACTAATCAATTATGATAAATAAGATCGAATTTTGCTATTTTTTCTTCTGCAGTACCTCAACGTGACATGAGCATGAAAGGGTTTAAGAATCAGTTTTCTTTTTATAAGGGCTAAAATCACTTATTTTGGCTTTTTTACCCTATATTGTAGGGTGGATCTCGAAAGATATGAAAGATCTCCCTCCAAGCCGTACATACGACTTTCATCAAATATGGCTTTTTGCAGAATTCTATATGTATCTATGAGATCGAGTATGAAATTTTGTTTACTCACTTTAAATTGAGTATCTGTTTCCCTCCCTTTCCTGCTAGGATTGGAAATCCTGTATTTTACATATCCATATGATTGAGTCCTTGGTTTTCGAAATAGTGTAAAAAGAAGTGCTTCGAATCATTGCTATTTGACTCAGACCTATTCTAAAAAAGTCGAGGTATTTTGAATTATTTGTTGACATGGACAAAGTTAGGGAAAACCTCTAAAATTATTTCAATATTGAACATTGGACATATAAGAGTTCCGAATCGAATCTCTTTAGAAAGAAGATCTTTTGTCTCATGGTAGCTTGCTCCAGTCCCCTTACGAAACTTTTGTTATTAGGTTAGCCATACACTTCACATGTTTCTAGCGATTCACATGGCATCACCAAATGATACAAGTCTTGGATAAGAATCTACAACGCACTAAAACGCCCTTATTGACAATCCTTTACTCCGACAGCATCTAGGGTTCCTTGAACAATGTGATATCCTACACCGGGTAAATCCTTAACCCTTCCCCTCTTACTAAGACTGAAGAATGTTCTTGTGAATTATGGCCAATACCGGGTATATAAGCAATGATTTCAAATCCAGAGATTAATCGTACTTTAGCAACTTTACGTAAGGCAGAGTTTGGTTTTTTGAGGGTGATAGTGGAAAAGTTGATAGATAAGTCACCCTTACTGCCACTCTACAGAACCATACATGAGATTTTCACCTTATACGGCTTCTCGTTCAATTCTTTCGAATTCATTGGATCCTTTTCCACGCTCGAGAATCCCCTCCCTTCTTCCACTCTGTCCTGAAGAGTAACTAGGACCAATTTAGTCACGTTTCATGTTCCAATTGAACACTTTTCATTTTTGATTATTCTCAAAGGAGAAGATCATTCTCTTTACCAAACATGTGCGGATCCAATCACGATCCTATAATAAGAACAAGAGATCTTTTTCGATCAATCCCCTTGCCCCTCATTCTTTGAGAATCAGAAAGGTCCTTTTCAAGTTTGAATTTGTTCATTTGGAATCTGGGTACTTCTACTTCATTTTTATTTAATATTAATTTCTTTTTTCCTTTCTTTTTTTTATATCATTTCTTTGACCATTGAACGAAGGGTATGAAATCAATCTGATTGATTTTTCGATCAAAAGTACTATGTGAAATCTTTGGTTTTTTCCTCTTTCTCTATCCCTATCCCATAGGTACAGAATCCATAAAGAACCTTTTCTTCTATATGAATCGATCTTATTCCATTCCAATTCTTTCCCAATACCTCCCAAAGAAAATATCGAATTGGATCCCTAATTGATGGGTTAGTGTGAGCTTATCCATGCAGTTATGCACTCTTCGAATAGGAATCCATTTTCTAAAAGATCCTGGCTTTCGTACTTTGGTGGGTCTCCGAGATCCTTTCGATGACCTATGTTGTGTTGAAGGGATATCTATCTAATCCGATTGATTGCGTAAAGCCCGCAATAGCAACGAAATTGGGAAAAGTATATAGAAAAGATAGTTTTTTTCTATTATATTAGTATTTTCTATTATATTACTATTAGTTAGTGATCCCAGCTTAGTGAGTCCTTTCTTTCGTGATGAACTATTGGCACCAGTCCTACATTTTATCTCTGTGGGCTGGGGAGAAAAGGGGCTCGGCGTGTACATGAGAGAAGTAAGGAGGTCAACCTCTTTCAAATATACAACAAGGATTCTGGCAATGCAATGCGGCTGGACTCTCATGTCAATCTGAATAAATCATCCTTTCCGTGTAGGTAAATCTTTTCCTGCTAGGCAAGAGGATATCAAATTATAAATTCTGTCTCGGTAGGACATGTATTTCTATTACTATGAAATTCAGAAATGAAGTAGTTAATGGTGGGGTTAACATTATCGTTTTTGTAGTGACGAATCTTGTATGTGTTCTTAAGAAAAGGAATTTGTCCATTTTTTGGGGTCTCAAAGGGGCGTGGAAACACATAAGAACTCTTGAATTAAAATGAAAAAGGGATGTAACTCCAGTCCCTTTAGAATCGCTAGTCAATCCTATTTCCGATAGGGGCAGTTAACAATTGAATCCAATTTTAACCATTATTTTCATATCCGAATAGTGCGAAAAGAAGACCCGGCTCTAAGTTGTTCAAGAATAGTGGTGTTGAGTCTCTCGACCCTTTGACTTTAGATTAGTTAGTTCTATTTCTCGATGGGGGTAGGGAAGGGATATAACTCAACGGTAGAGTGTCACCTTAATATGGTGGAAGTTATCAGTTCGAGCATGATTATCCCTAAACCCAATGAGAGTTCGATCCTAGCTCAGGATGAATGCTGGCGACATGTTTAACACATGCAAGTCGAATGGGAAGTGGTGTTTCCAGTGGCGGATGGGTGAGTAACGTGTAAGAACCTGCCCTTGGGAGGGGAACAATAGTTGGAAATGGCTATTAATACCCCATAGGTTGAGGAACAAAAGAAGGAATCCGCCCGAGGAGGGGCTTGCGTCTGATTAGCTAGTTGGTGAGGCAATAGCTTACCAAGGCGATGATCAGTAGTTGGTATGAGAGGATGATCAGTCATACTGGGACTGAGACACGGCCCAGACTCCTACGGGAGGCAGCAGTGGGGAATTTTCTACAATGGGCGAAAGCCTGATGGAGCAATGCCGCGTGGAGGTAGAAGGCCCACAGGTCGTGAACTTCTTTTCCCAGAGAAGAAGTAATGACGGTATCTGGGGAATAAGCATCGGCTAACTCTGTGCCAGTAGCCACGATAAGACAGA
>CM033121.1:17745378-17753237 GCA_019321725.1 Paulownia fortunei
GTCTCTAAGGAACTCGGAAAAACAGCTCCGTAACTTCGGAGAAGGTGTAACACCCAAGACCAAACTGCAGAGCCTAAACAAGCTGATACAGTTAAGTCAAGAAATGTTAATTTTTCATCTTTACTAGAGTTATGGTTTTAATAAAAGTTCCATTTTTAGCTATAAGAGAAAGAACTTGAATCATTTTTAACACACCATATACATATATCAAAACTGAGTACATTGTTTACAAACCAAAACAGAGCGGCTTATTTAAAAACAAAACTGAGTTTTCAAAATAAACTACAAAATAGGTCGAAGCATGGCATATGAACAAATCTCTGTCCGGCCGCTCTAGAGACTCAGTCAACCTCTAAACCTGTACATTTCCACCTGCATCACATGAATCTAATGAGCTAAAGGCTCAGTAAGATGAAACTGATGCAATAACAAATAACATATATGCACATCTCATAAATCATTAAATGCAATATTCTATTTAATAACTTTCATTCATAAATCATTCTTTAGGGCCCTTGAAGTGTGGTACCTAACTAATAGCGATAGACCATAGTTTTCAGAACCTGTTCATAATGATTGGCCAATAAGAGAACTAATACGGGGTTTCCATACTTGGTCTTTCAACCTCAGGTATTAGCCGTATTCTATCTCATTCATTGTGGCTTTCCTATACCGGTTTTTCAACCTCAAATATTTGCCACCATTTGTTGGGTCCGCCGGTCCCTCCCGCGTCCCTTGTCTACCCAACCATCAATCAAGTACCATACTTTCTTTTCAAAAATCTCCTTATATTCTTAATAGTGTCATACTTCATAAACCATAAATGCATCAAACATTACATCATTTGACAAACAACAACAATCACATTAAAACATGAACAACATTATATGATTCTTGTGATACACCAAATGAAAGTTTCAACTTACCTCAAGTCCACTTTGTGCTAGGTGAAAAGGCCAATCTCTTTGGAAGATAGGATGTGTTAAAGGCCTAACATAATCAAATCATGTACCATTTAATATCCATTTTATAAATCATTTAGTCTATTCTAGTTAAAGTTTATATACACTTTTTAATCTTTTGAAAAGAATTACATATCAATTACATAACCTTAAAAACAATGCATACTCCATATTTTACTACTAATTCAAGACATTAAACATTAGGGCAGCCATTAAATAACTAATAATTCAAACATAATTATTAGGGCAGCCCCTAAAACATGAACACAATCCGAATTAAAATGACGTAAACTTGATTCTAACTTAAATTGATTCTAACCTTCAATTAAGCAAACTAATTGCTATTGTTTTCAATCATTCAAAGAAACTTCCAAACACAATATAAGCATTACAAAATCAATAGAAACAAGTAAATTAAACAATTTCACAAGACTATCAATTTTGCTAAAAATTAGCTTAACTAGCTTGGTTTTGGCTTCAAAGTGTAACTTACTCATGTTTTCAATCATACAAAAGCATACTAAAATATGTAACCATCCAAGATACTACAAATTCATCATAAGAAACATTGAAAAGAATATACCTTGATTAAGTTGGATTTAAGCTTCAAAATCAACGGTTTTCAAGCTTAAAAGGATGGAAACTTGTTCTAGCTTGTGTTCTATGGATTCCTATGGATTGAATTCAACTTTTTTGAGTATGAGAGTGTAGAAATTTAGGAGAAACTTAGGATAATAAGGGTTGGTCGTTTTTGAGGTGCTTCCACAAAGAAATATGGATGAAAATAATTTCTTTGACCTTTCAAAGAGAGGTAAGTGGAGGGTGATGATTGGTTGCATCATGCTTGGTGTCTTCTCATGCCAAAAGCCACGTTCATGGGCTAAGGAGATGACAAAAATTGATGCTTTGGTGTTATAATCAAGTGCAATGCGGTTTAGAATGGTTTTATGCAACCTAGTCAACCAACCAATCAAATTGCACCATTGTGCATACTTTTAGTTCTTAGCCAATGTAACATATTTCAAGTAAATATTTAGGAATTAATCACTTTAGCATATAACTAGTATGGAGCAATAATTCATTTCTTGGCCATTCAACACATCAATCTTCCTTAACCGAGATACCGAGCTTTTTACTACAAAAAGGGCACTTAAGGAATATGTTAAATCAAGAAATGAAAGTTTGATCTCATATTTCATGTACTAATGCATGTTAAATCATAACTGAAGCATATAATAACAATTATTCATGTTTGTGCAATCATGCTATTTGTAAGCCATAATTCAATAATGCACATTGATTAGATGCATATTCATGCAAAAATGCTTTATTGGCTATGTAGGAGAGAATTGAGAATTGGGCATTACAATCCTTCCTTATAAAAATTTCGTCCTCGAAATTTGACGTACCAAATAATTCCGAATACTTGCTCTGCATTTCTTCTTTTCTTTCCCATGTGGCCTCTTCTACAGAATGATTCCTCATAATACTTTAACAAGTCGAATCTTTTTCGTTCTCAACTCTTTTTCCTTCTGATCTAGAATTTGCACTGGTTTCTCTTCATAGGCTAAATCATGAGTCAATTCCAACGGTTCATAACTCAACACATGAGAAGGGTTTGAAATATACTTTCTCAACATAGACACATGGAAAATATTGTGAACAGTAGAGATAATGATGGAGGTAAGGCCACTCTATAAGCTTTATCACCAACTCTTTCGAGAATCTCGAATGGGCCGACATACCTTGGACTGAGTTTTCCTTTCTTTCCAAATCTCATAACACCTTTCATGGGAGCTACTTTTAAGAACACATGATCCCCAATGGCAAACTCTATATCTCTTCTCCGTTTATCTGCATAACTTTTCTGTCTACTCTGCGCAATCTTCATTCTCTCTCGTATCTTCTCCACTACCTTAGCGGTATGTTGAACTATTTCTGGACCAAGTAGGCTTCATTCTCCAACTTCATCCCAATGAACTGGAGATCTACATTTTCTTCCATACAATGCTTCATAAGGCGCCATTCCAATTGTTGATTGGTAGTTATTATTATAAGTAAACTCCATTAATGGAAGCTTTGCATCCCAACTCCCTTGAAAATCTAGCACAAGCTCTTAACATATCCTCTAATATCTGAATAACCCTTTCTGATTACCGTCACTTTGTGGATGAAATGCTGTACTGAATGCAAGTTTTGTTCCCATGGCATTGTGTAAGCTCCCCAAAAGTAGATGTAAACTTAGGATCTCTATCAGACACTATTGAAATTGGCACCCCATGTAACCTGACTATCTCTTTAATATATTGTTGAGCATACTGGTCCATATTGTATGTGGATTTTACTGGAAGAAAATAGGCTGATTTAGTTAATCTATCAACAATCATCCATATGGAATTATACCCCTTTTGTGTTCTAGGTAATCCAAGCACAAAGTCCATTGTAATGTGCTCCCATTTCCACTTTGGAATCAACAAAGGCTTCAACAACCCTGATGGTCTTTGATGTTCAATCTTAACTTGTTGACAAGTTAGACATTCAGCCACAAATTTTGCTATATCTCTCTTCATTTTAGGCCACTAATAATGTTGTTGTAAGTCCTTATACATTTTTGTGCTACCTGGGTGTACTGAGTATGGTGTAGTAGTATGAGCTTCTTCTAAAATATCTCCTTTCATGGCTTTGTCAAACGGCACACACAGTCTCCTCTTTATATCGAATAATCCCTATCAGTAATAGAGAAGTCTGGCCTCTTTCCAACCTCAATCATTCTTTTCAATCTACATAAATGCATGTCCACCTTTTGACCTTCTCTAATTCTATCTTGAAGTACAGGTCTCAACACTAAGGCTGACAACAAACACTTTTTCCCTTTAGGTACAATTTCAAGTCTAATCTCTACAAATCCAGTAATATTGACTTTTGTATAACAAAAAGAGAAGACGTGGATTTTCTGCTCAATGCATCTGCAACCACATTCGCTTTACCAGGATGATAGTTGATCACACAATCATAATCCTTCACAAGTTCTAACCATCTTCTTTGTCTCATATTCAACTCTTTTTGGGTAAAGAAGTACTTCAAACTCTTAATGATCTATGTATATATCTCACACTTCTCACCATACAAATAATGTCTCCAAATTTTCAAGGCAAAAACCACAGCAGCAAGTTCCAAATCATGGGTGGATAATTCTTTTCATATTCCTTCAATTGCCTTGAAGCATAGGCAATAACCTTCCCATTTTGCATTAAAACAGCACCCAAACCATTTTTTGAAGCGTCGCTATACACCACGAATCCACCAATTCCAGTTGGAATGGTAAGAACAAGAGCTGTAGTCAATTTTTGTTTCAGTTCTTCAAAACTTCTTTCACAAGCATTGGTCCACAAGAACTTCACATTCTTTCTTATCAACATTGTCATTGGAGTTGCTATCTTTGAAAACCCCTAAATCAAATCATCGATAGTACCCTACTAATCCTAAGAAACTCCTTACTTCTGATACATTTGTTGGTGTTGGCCACTTAATGACAGCTTCTACCTTGCTCGGATCAACAGAAATACCATCCTTTGATACTACATGACCTAGGAATACCACTTGTTCAAGCCAAAACTCACACTTCTTGAATTTAGCATACAAATATTTTTCTTTAAGAACTTGCAGCACAATCTTCAAATGTTCCTTGTGCTCTTCTTTATCACGTGAATAAATTAGGATGTCATCAATAAACACAATCACAAATTTATCGAGATATTGCTTGAACACCCTATTCATTAGATCCATAAAAGCTGCAGGGGCATTGGTTAAACCGAAAGGCATCACTAGAAATTCATAATGTCCATACCTTATTCGGAATGCAGTCTTTGTATGTCTTCTTCCTTGATCTTCAATTGATGATACCCAGAACACAAATCAATCTTAGAAAATACAGATGCTCCCTGCAATTGATCAAACAAATCATCTATTCTTGGGAGTGGATACTTATTCTTGACTGTTATCTTATTCAACTCTCTATAATCAATGCACAACCGCAATGTACCGTCTTTCTTTTTCACGAACAACACAGGTGCTCCCCAAGGAGAATAACTAGGGTGAATAAAACCCTTATCAAGCAATTCTTGCAATTGAACTTTTAACTCTTTCAATTCTGTTGGTGCCATTCGGTATGGTGCTTTAGAAATAGAAGTAGTTCCTGGCATAATATCAATCACAAATTCGATCTCTCGATTCGGTGGTAGTCCCGGTAAATCATCTGGAAATACCTTAACAAATTCTTGAACCACATCTACATTTTCTGGCTTTAATTGTGCTTCAACCGAGGTGTCCAGAACACTTGCCAAATACCCAACACAACCTTTATTCAACATCTTTTGAGCTTTCAAAGCAGATATAATTGTAAGAACTGTGAGAATGAGATACCATTAAACATAAACTGTTCTTCCCCAGGTGGCTGAAAAATTACAATCTTCTTATTACAATCAATTGTTGCATGATATTTGGTAAGCCAATCCATACCTAAAATAACCTCAAAATTTGGCATCGGTAAAACAACAAGATCTGCATAGAGAGTCCTATCACTAATCTGAATAGAACAAGCCCTTAACATTTGGTTAGAATCCATTTCTTCTCCGAATGGAACAGTCACACTGTACCTTACTTTTAATAAATCTGGTGTAATGCCCAATTTTCTTACAAATGCACATGATGCAAATGAATGCGTAGATCCAGAATCTATCAATGCAATTGCAGGTATCCCAGAAATTAAAATAGTACCTGTGACTACGGAAGCATCTGCATCAGCTTGTTCTTGTGTCATTGCATACACTCTCCCCTGAACTTTTTCTTGTATTATTGGGCAATCCTTTGCTATATGTCCAGGCTTTTTACACTTAAAGCAACGATTAGTACCACTATAGCATTCCCCAAAATGATTCTTCCCACAGTACATTTAGGCCTTTCAATTGTAGAAGAAGTCTGTCAAACTCTAGGACGTTTTTCATTCCCTTGGCTTAATTTTTGCTCTCCTTTCTTCCACTGGTTTAGATTTATTGGAGTGAATACTTGCTTCTTTTGTTGTTGGAATTTCTCAATCTCTTTCTCATCTAAATCATCCATCAAAGCTTTGTCCACCAGTTCTCTAAACTCTGTTACTGAAGACATTCTCACATCTCTTCTAATTTTAGGATTAAGGCCCCTTAAGAAATGATCCATCTTCTCATTGTTGTCTCTAGCAATGTATGGTACATACTTGCAACCCTGTTCAAATTTTCTCACATAATCACATATAGACATCCCTCATTGTTTTAACTCCAAGAATTCCTTTACTCTGAGTGACCTAGCATCCCTGGTGAAATACTTATCATAAAAGATTGTTATAAACCTCTCCCAAGTTAGTTCTTCCATATTCATTGCAAGTTTAGCTCCTTCCCACCAAGTTCTAGCATCCTTCTTCAACAAGAAAATTGCATAGAGTACCTTCTCAGCATTATCAATTCGCAGTAGTCAAAGATAGTGTCCAAAGATTTCACCCATTCCTCTGCAACCATGGGATCAGACCCACCATTAAAATCAATCGGTTCCATCTTTCTAAACTTCTCATATACAGCCTGTGAAGGATCCTGTCGAGCTTGTGGTGGAGGAAGGCGCTGATTTTGTTCTTGGGTTCTTTGTTGCATATCTAGAAATTGTTGTATCTGTTCACCATGCATTCTAGTTTGTTGTTGAATGAGATCAGTCAAATTATCCACCACACTATGATTACCCTCATGATCATCCATTGTCTTCCTTTTTGGTGCCATGACCTGATATGCATTGCCTAGTCTCATTCAATTCATTAGCCAATAATAAATGCATAATCATGATAATAACATGGAATGAAATATAATCAAATAAACATAAAAACAAATAAACAAGTAGTTGACCAAGTTTCCCCAGCCAGGATGTGTTCATATGCCTTCTTCTGTCTACAGGAACGACTAAACCTCCGCTCTAATACCACAAACTGTAACACCCAAGACCTAACTGCAGAACCTAAACAAGCTGATACAGTTAAGTCAAGAAATGTTAATTTTTCATCGTTACTAGAGTTATGGTTTTTAATAAAAGTTCCCATTTTTAGCTATAAGAGAAAGAACTTGAATCATTTTAAACACACCATATACATATATCAAAACTGAGTACATTTGTTTACAAAACCATAACAGAGCGGCTTATTTAAAAACAAAACAGAGTTTTCCAAATAAACTACAAAATAGGTCGAAGCATGGCATATGAACAAATCTCTGTCTGGCCGCTCTAGAGACTCAGTCAACCTCTAAACCTATACATTTCCACCTGTATCACATGAATCTAATGAGCTAAAGGCTTAGTAAGATGAAACTGATGCAATAACAAATAACATATATGCACATCTCATAAATCATTAAATGCAATATTCTATTTAATAACTTTCATTCATAAATCATTCTTTAGGGCCCTTGAAGTGTGGTACCTAACTAATAGCGATAGACCATAGTTTTCAGAACCTGTTCATAATGATTGGTCAATAAGAGAACTAATACGGGGTTTTCATACTTGGTCTTTCAACCTCAGGTATTAGCCGTATTTTATCTCATTCATTGTGGCTTTCCTATACCAGTTTTTCAACCTCAAGTATTTGCCACTATTTTTTGGGTCCGCCGGTTCCTCCCGCGTCCCTTATCTACCCAACCATCAATCAAGTACCATACTTTCTTTTCAAAAATCTCGTTATATTCTTAATAGTGTCATACTTCATACACCATAAATGCATCAAACATTACATCATTTGACAAACAACAACAATCACATTAAAACATGAACAAACATTATATGATTCTTGTGATACACCAAATGAAAGTTTCAACTTACCTCAAG